>LNSY01385676.1:0-10084 GCA_002024485.1 Artocarpus camansi
TTTTCTCCTCAAAACCTATAAAAGAACATAGAACACTATCAAATCCTTATAAATTGTCCAAAACTAACAAAAATATTAAGTGAGAATTACCTAATTAATTAGCTTAAAACTAACTTATCAAGAGGCTTAGGAGATAATGCAGCCCGCTTAAGTAATTGTATAGGTCAAGCGGTGCGATCCAAAATTCCTCCATATTATGATAGTTCGAAGGAGGTTCCTACGGTATACATGGATCAAATTTTACCTCTAACATGGGTAATAGTATTTTACATTTTATTTATACTATATAATTTTAGCAACCTTGTATTAATTGTGATATGTGTAATGAAATTACAAGATCTTTTTATTTTGATTTGACTCCTATATCGACAGCTTCAATGGATTGTAATGCATAAGATTGTTTGTCCGTTGGAAAATTAATATTTTGTTGGAAGTTAAACTAATCAACAAAGTGGGAGTGGCTCGAAGGTAATAGTAGGACCATGGGGAAGGAGGGGCCATTCACATACTTCATTTGATGATGGAGCACACGAAGGAATAACCGAAATCGGCCTTGACTACGTCACAAATGTTGCCATTGTAGGCATTAATATTACCTACGCGGATGGTACAAAATTCAATCATACAGGTTGGGCTCAAAGCAACGCATCAGCAACGGTTAGTTTCTTACTAAGCTATAGAACTTCTTTGATGGCATTACCCTATGATATCTTTGTAAAAGCATTATTCTTAAATACAGGCAATACCTCTGGACCATATGGAAACATAAGCGGCACACCTTTCAACCTCCCAATCGATAGTGGCTTTATTGTTGGATTCAAAGGAAGCTTCAGCAACTATTTGTCAAGCCTTGGGATGTACTTATCACCTTAAGGTTTTCAGTAACTAATAAAAATAATAATGGGAATAAATAAACTCAAGTCGCCAATTATGTAATGGCAATATTGTATGTCGTTTTACCGACTATATTATTGCCATATACAAGAAATGTTGTGAGGTGAATTCGTGATGGTTTGAAATAAAGCTCAATATAGTGAGCATATTGGTGTTGCTTAATATATATATGATCTCGCCAATAGCATTCATTCTCAGCTTTTCTATCAAATTATCCTAGATTCACTTGAAAAATGACCAAGGAAAAATAAAATCCACAAGTTCCAGAGAAGAGAGATGATAGTATGTGAACTAGAATAAATTCAAATTTTAATCCACTTATCCATTACTAGAATGAGACTAACTATTGTGAAAAATAAAACACCACCCCACACTTAAAAGATGATCACTCTATTAGGGGCATGTACCCACAAGGACCCATATCCGCAAGTAAAAATCTCAAGGAAGGCAGCCCATTTACACACAAGATGAGCTACCGCACTACACAAAGAAGGATCCCAAGTAAAAAAGACGGCAAATAGAGAACCAACCAAGGATCTCATCTGCAAGAAACAGAGAGATCCAAAATGAAGAGCATCATTAAGAGCTCTTCACAATTGTTGACTGAATTAGCTTCTAATGTTGACTGAGCAGACACAGGACCCGTCCAAATGACCAGTGGCAATCATGAGGAGTCTCTTGCTGCTACACTAACCCAGGCTGCACCATCTGTCCAAATGACCAGTGGCGATCCTGGGGAGTCTCTTCCTACCACGCTAACCCAGGCTGCACCATCCTCGAAAGCTGCATTCAGATTAATCTTCATACAATCATCAATTGAAGGAGACCACAACTCAGCAAGCAGTGACCAAGACAAATTAAACTAAATATTTAAAAAATTACACAAAACCCCCCAAAAAAATGAATTTATGATTTAAAACCTTAATATTTAAAAAATTAACTTTCTAAAAAACCCAATAGAGTTCCAATCTTTATAAAGCCTTCATAAAAAAGAAAATTTAAACCGCACTCATTTTTTTTAATTAAATTATAGTAGTAAATGGATGAATTATTGATGAGATTTGAATATTATTGTTATTTTCACAATACGGTTTGATTAGTTTCTCTTGGTGACATTTTTTCGTAAAATTAGGATTTGATTAGTTAAATACACTATAGTTATAATATTCACATGTTCATTTGTCAAAACTAAATTCGTGAATGAATTTGTTTTTCTACTAATATTAACAGGCAATTAGTTAAGCAATTATGCTAAGATATTTTACAAGAAATTTAGAAGACACACCAATCAATACAAATATATTGTATAACTATTAGTTTAGCAGCTTATAACCTCAATATTGATCCTGTCAGTCGTTATTGTTAATTATTGTGTAGAGAGTATTTTCTTCTCTAAATATTGTACAGAATAAAATACGTAATCGAATGAAAATCAAGTCACAAATAATACTTTATTTACAAAAATTAAAAAAGAAATTTTCAATACCTTGATAATATGAATTTTTATCTAACATTTTATGAATGAAAACGAATGGAGATAATTTTAGAACTTTTATAACTATTAGTTGATTAAAATTCTCTTACAGTTGTCAAACCCTGACGAAATGACCTGGCTTCATCATTGTCGGCAAGATGAGAAATAATTGTATTACCATTTCAACACTTCCTGAACATAGAACACAGAAGACATCTAATTGAGGACTTAAAACACCAAAGTCGATAATTTGTCTACAAAATTGTAAAACCCACAGTTTTAATTGAAAAAGAATTCAAAATTTTAGAGCCAATTTGAAATATTAATAATTTTGGGGGTAAAAATTTATTCCAAAAAAAAAAAGCAACACTCCTCTATGCTAACCATAAAACAACACACCTTCCATAAAGAATCTGGTCCCAGAGACAATCGGTTTCACCTATAGGGGGTATCTTTCTTTAATATCTTTGCCCTTAAACCACCTTTGTAGTCCTTGAAGGAATTATGCCCTTCCTGCAAATGTTAATGCCTTCTCAATAACATAGATTTTCGCTTAGTATTATGCACAGTTTTGAAAAACTTAATGATAAAAAATCATAATTCATAACAAGAATCTATATGTGTAATGTCAAAGTATGAAGCTATTGCCACCGAACCGCCTTCGCCGCCACTCGCCAATACGCTTTGACAAACTTCAATCGCCGCTGCCGCGCGCTGCCAACAGCCGAAACATGGAGAGAGACCACCGTGCCCCTTTGAGTTTTGGCAGCTCATTCTAACCTCTGTTCCTCTGGCCATTTGCTCCATCGCGTTCCTCTCGTCGAGTCCCTTGCCACTACACTAACCCAGGCTGCACCATCCATCCAAAGGACCAGTGGCGATCCTAAGGAGACTCTTGCTACCGCACTAACCCAAGTTGTGAACCCAAACACGAGGGGTGACGTGACAGTTTAACTAAAACATATTAAACAAGTTTAACTAAACACGCCTATTATTTTATTAATAATTTAAGAAAATCACTTTAGGTAATTTATGAAAATATGGTAAATTTGAACTTTTTTAAAACATTATCAGTATTTGAAATTTAACAAGTAAAATTCCTTAAATAACCTTAGAAAATAAAATTAGAGTTCTAAAATCTATCGAGAAATAGTTTGGGCCTCATCGAACCTACACAGTGCATACATAGTACAAACATACAAAATTAACATAAATCACATTCCATCAAAAAATAATCAAAGTCCTTATACTATCCCATTATTACATGCCTTGGTAATAAAGAAAATAAACTAGACAACTCACGGTCTGCATAATGGCAACATCCTACTCGGTAGCACACTATGAATCACCTGAACGACTTGGGTTTCAAAATCTTTATTTATAAAATAAAATAAACAAAATTCAAATGCAATTACGGAAACATTAAATAATTTAACAAATCACACTTACCTCTCATCATCTACAATCATCAACTCATGATAAGTGATTAAACGAATTCAAACTTGCCGTTCATCATCTATGATAGTCTCAAATCAAGAACTAACTTTCATTAAGTGTAAAGCCTCGTATCACCGCCGTAGTGATCCAGCTGGGTTTTGGGACATATCCCCAAGGTCATTCTCTACACGACTCGATCTCTGTATATGTGTCATTATGCACTATCATATCATTTTGAATGGGATTCTTAATTCATTCGGCATCCAGTGTCATTTTAATTATATTATTCTATGGGTATCCTTCTTGCTAAGTTATCAATTTACATTCATTATTATCATAAATTATGATCATGTCCAATATCTCTTGGAATAAATAAACACAAACAATTCATTCCTTAAAAATGTTTAAAGAAAATATAGTATGGCCAAAACTCTTTTTAAATCATGGCTATCGAAAAGAAGAGTCTAGAGTCCTACCTCGTTTTCTGGCACCATTCACACCAACATTGCGAATCTCTGTTCCACTAAACAATAGCTCATAACGACTACAAGCAACCCTAGATGTAGAATAAATACATTAATCTCTAAACATTGACATATATTACTATTATACTATTCACGGTTAGTGTGCCTTTAGACATAAATAATCATGTATAAAATCTTCATATAATTAGTGTTTTAGAACACTATATGATCGACTTGTCGACCATCTAAGTTTGGCCTACTAGACTAGTTAAGTTCAGCCTATCGATCATACAAGCTTGGCCTATACAGTGCAGTCAATCGCACTATACCACAGGGTCGACCGCGTGTCCGTAGTGCCCTAGTCGACCACGTTACACATTACATAGTCGACCATGTTATCGCCAACAGCATGCTCTATTTCGAGCACCCGAGTCTTACGCCAAGATTAATTCACTCCAAATTTGTTATAATGCATGCAAACACTTCCAAATGATCTATAAACATGATATTATGCTTATACATTCGAATTCATCCACTTGCAGCATCATTAAATCATTTTTAATGAATTTGTTCACATTATTATGAAAATATACCAAAAATGTAAAAAAAAAAACTTTAATTAGGTTTTAATCCAAAAGAGGCGTCAATTTGAGCTTAAAACCATCTCACAATCTCAAGTCATATGTTATTTGTCTATATTAGTACTCAGATCATTATATGCAAACCCTATTCTGGCCAAAATATGTTCAAAATAAAACTGCCCTAACTAGAGATAAAACTACAAATTTTGATCATGAATAAGATCATCTAAATTTGAGTTAAAGGCTTCAAAACATGGGTTTGACTTGCTGAGAACATGGTTAACCTTGACTTGATCGTTCGGATGCAGTTTGGTGGCTTCAAATCAGTGTCACTTGGCCTCTATTGAAGTTGGAAATAGAGCTTCAAGTTCCTGTGTTCTTGAGCTTTTGAAGGACAATGGGAGTATGTGACTCGGTGTTCTCTTTCTGGTAATATAGAGGAAGAGAATGAAAAGGAATGGCGTGAAGAATGGGAAAGGAGAGAGAGCACGAGAAAGATTGGAGATATCTGAGATGGTCTCTATAGTTTTGGATACTCCATTTGAGAGGAAATGAGGTGCTTTTTGAAGTTGTGAGCCTTGAGTTTCAAAGCTACATCCCAGATGTTTATGTCTGAATATATAGTAGAGGCCTGCTGGTCATTTTTGGAGTTGTTTGTTCTAAATAAGTAAATTTTGATTTCTAGCAATTGATACAAAATTTGGATTTTGTTAAAATCAATTTAATAAAAGGTAAATATTAAGACAAATCAACAAAATGGTTAAAATGCAATTAAATGAGAAATTATTACAAATATGTTTTATTAGAAATCAAATCTCAATTAGGCACACTAATTACCAATTTAGCATTCTAATCATTATTAATTAAATATGGACAATACACTACACCACCCTTAAATAAGAACATTTTTTAAAAAATTTCGTGATAATCCATTAATAATTTTGAATAAATTCAACCATGTTATTTTAAATTGCTGACAAGGCCTAATTAAATTAAATAAAAAATAGAGTAAAAACAAATTTGAAGGAAAAATAGAAATTACTAAAATAAAATCATGAATTAATATAGTCCTATCCCACAAAACCACACTGTAGTACATACATAATTGTAAACAAAAAGGGGAAATAGACATCTAAACTACAAAACAACAAAACAAAACCAAAGTGCATGAGAATAATTAAATTATTAGATGTCATAAAGGAGAACACACAAAAAGATAATTCAATTCCCGGACTCCACAATCTATCAGCAACGCTCTACTCCGTAGCATACTATGATGCCTCTAGTTGGTGGGGGAAGGACATTTAAAATCAAAATAAAGTACAAAACTGTGAGCGAAAGATTCAATAGGATTGTAAGTTCAAGATTGCATTTAATTGCAATAAAAATAGACTAGGGAGTAATATAAACACAAATTACCAAATAATGCATCAAGCATCAAGAAATCTAAAATAACTTCAGTGACTTACAAAAATAGCTCATATGATTTATCAAAAAAATCATAGATAAATATTTGCTCGTTATAAGGCCTAAAATCACCATTGAAGTGGCCGTACAAGGCTTTAGGACCTACCCCTCGGTCGTCCTATGTACGACCTAAACTCTATGGCGTCACGCACTTAAAACTACAACTAATCGAGGAATCTTATGTCGGTTAATGTTTGAAAACTATTTCAAACACTATCTCACTTTGAAATTCTCATCTTAAAATATTGATCTCTTTATTTATCAAATATTGATCTCAAATTATATTTTCAAAACATTTAAAAAGAACTTTAGATCATAAAATTAATTCTTAAAACATTTAAGAACACATAATTAAGGCCAAATAACTTTAAATCATACCCATGAAAGGAAGAGTATAAAATCCTACGTTGATAAATAGGTCACGGATGACTCCAGTAACTCTGCTTGATCAGCTATATGTTTGCTCAAAGAGATAGCAGTTCATCTTAAGAATAGACTCTACTATTAACGCTAAAACTAATCTAACAACTCATTAATGTGTTAATCATGGTCCTTAGTATGCCGTTAATTTCTTCAAAACTTTATATTCTTAACACATAATGCATACATTCTTAAAATTACATTTTTAATCATTTCTGGTCAAATTAAGAGATGAAATTAATTTAAAACACAAAATCATGTGTGGGAGGCTTGGATGGCTGAGACAGCTACTTCAGAGCTTGGCATCCAAGGTATGCACATTGCGGTCGACTACCTCATTTCAGAACTAGAAAACGAGGTCTACTATATATCGAGCGCTTAAGTTCTAACCAACATCAATCCCATTAAAATAGGTTTAGAAACATTTCAAACACAATATTATGATTCTAAAAGTTTATATGTCATAAATAATCATTTGAAAGTTCTCAATTAGTTTGCAGCAATTGATCAACACAACTCACATTTATTTTGAAAATAGGAAAAATAAATGTAAAAATGTCTTAAATCCATGTTTGCATGTGCATAAGATGACATTATGTTAATAGACTTGTTCTAATATAAAATCAAAGTTGTACAACACTTGCTAAGACTTAGATTATCACATGCAAATACATATTCATCACTTGTTTTTCAAGAACAAAGGTGTTCATCAAGATATAACGTGAAAGAGTGGGAGAAAAAGAGTGGGTGGAAATTCTAAACTTGTTCATGGCTTTAATTTGTGTAGATCGGGTGCAGTTTCAAAATAAAAACATAGGCTGTTCATGGTTTTTCAAAAGGGGTTTTGTCTAGTTTGAGCAGTTTTCATGTGAAAACTATTAGAGATGTTTGGTGCTGATTTGCTATTTGACAAGAATTAAATACATGGAACAGTAGGAGAAAAGGTGCATTTTAATCATAATAGTAAAATAATAAAACAAAATCGCCAGAAAATAAATTTGAAAAATAAAATTTAAATGGCAAACAATAAATAAGTAGAAATAAGGAAAATGAAATAAATTTTAAATGTGAGTAATTAGAAATTTAATTTCAAATTGGCATACTAATTTTACTTAATAAATTTTGAGACTTATGTTTTTGGAATCAAAATGATGGGTTACATCCAAAAAGACGTAATTAAATGTTGATTATATCTTATTTGAAATAATAGTAGTTAATAAATTTTACAAAAGAAAGTAGTTTTCACCATAGAGGATTGACGACATTTTTCCTTAAATGTCGTTAGAAGATTGTCAAGATGACATTTATTTATCCAATATCGTTGTATGCAAACTTTGATGACATTATTAAAAAAAGACCTTAAACTCCATGTCGTAATGAATCATTTCATTTAACCAAAAAGAAGCTCAAGTAAAAAACCAAAATAAAAATGCAACAATATTGGTCGTTAGTTATTTGGTTCCTTCCTATCTACCAAGTTTACACAAATTTCAGTGAGTATTATAGATCTTCGACCAAAACATAGGAACATAAGTGAGGACATAGTGAAACAAACCAATATTTTAGAGCTTCTGAAGTTAGCAAAATTGATGACCATATAAATTGACCTATTACAAATGATAATGATGAATTATACCAATTGCTCTAGGACTTGATAAGCAACCATTCGTGAAAAAAATATGCCTTACTCTACATAAGCTATTAACACTTATGGCCAACTGTCAATATGATTATAACTTGCTATATTTAACAAAAATTATTATCTGTTCATATCACATCATGCCACAGTCTTACATAATCCCATTATGTACATTGCACTCATTTAATGACACATACATTAACAGTTTGGATAAGACTGTTTCATTCTTAATGGAAATGATGTCCTCAATTAAAGATTTCATATTTTAATTACTGACTATTTTAATTATCATGCTTAAAGATTATCCTCTTGTATATAACACTTATATAAGGTTACATGTATAATTACAAAATTTTAGTGATATTCATAAAGTATTCAAAATATATTTCGCACAAATATAATGAAAATTTTACTTTATTAATTTATAAATATGTCTTTTTCAAAATATCATGTGCTTTGAAGATCAGCAAGGATAACGATGGAGAGTAGCGTAGCAAGTAGAAGAAGATTTATGCTCGAAAATCCACTCTGGCATCTTTGGATTTCACTATTCTATCCCAACCTCAACTCCAATTTAAGAATTCAAATACAGCCTTAGTGGGTGAATTAGAAATCATAATGGAAGAAATAAATAAATAAATATATATATATATATATATATATCACTATATACACGATAGATGGGTTCAGAGAGATGTGAGTTTAGAAAAGTGGGAGAAATAATGGCCTATACGTTTTCATTGATAAAACTGAATATGTTATATATACACGCTTGACAAATTAAAATTCAAATAAGAAGTAAATCTCTTATCGAACTCAAATAATTTAACCTAATAATAATTCAAACTTTAAAATAAAAAAATCACTAGGTTGTCCTTTCTTTAATTTAGAGATGTAGAGGTGTGTCTGTGAAGTAAAACAATTGAAGGTATGCAGATTCTAAGGAAGTGTTTGGTATGCAGTAAGCAATAAGCAGTTGGAATCATATTCCTAGGAAAGTGATAGTAAGCAAGATGATTCTTAAGAAAGCAATACTGTCACGTTTGGTTGGACACCAGAATCTTCTATTAGATTCCTAGAAATAATATATTATTGTGTTTTGTTGTACATAGTAATATTATATAATTGACAAAAATAATTTATAGCATTAACATTAAATGTGTCAATGTAGTATGTTAGTGCTAATATTAAATAATAATAACAAATAGATATGAATAATAAATAATATTATATATAATTTAATATAATATTACTATGAATATTAAAATAATACTATTCAAATTGATATTATAATATTAAATTGTTATTGTTATTGTTCTTGTTATCATTATTATGAAACATTATTTATAATATTATTATTGTTATTATTATTATGAAATATTATTATTTGGAATTTCGTGGTTGTTGGGGGGCATGAAAGAAATTTAGACGACTAATGGCCTTAGCACTAGTACATAAATAATATCGCATACGAAAAATGTTAGGCTTTATTGCTTGTAGACGGCACTGAAAAAAGGTTCTAAGCCATGTTGTACTATTGTTGTAATATTTAAGGGCGAGTGATGAGACTTTAAAAATGCATTTTTTTTAACGTTAAAATCAAGCATTTTGCATTTGTATTTCTTATAAAACTCTTCAGATATAGCAATTTAGTGAAAAACAATATTTTTGTGTCTTTGTATGTAAATGTGTTTTAAAATGTGTTTTT
>LNSY01385732.1:0-12747 GCA_002024485.1 Artocarpus camansi
AAAAACCATAAAGCAACTGAATACGTGTTTTTATGGTATAACAAAACATTAATATCTGTGATAGATTTTCATAGGTTATATAGATAAGGATTTGTTCCTCTCTTTGTTCTGACGTATAAGAAGAAGATGAATTACCCCTGTCGGAGTTGAGACATTAACTTTATGATATTTTAAATTTTTATTTTTATAGAGGTAGAAGAGAAGGAAAAAAAAAACGCTTTCCATGTTACTATGTTAAAGAGTATGTGTTACCATCCATTCAACTACGTGTTATAAGTCGAATGTAACCTATTTACCAGTGACATAAGTAGCATATCACATCATTACCCTCCACCAATTTAAACCGTTGAGATCAATCTAAACAGCCACTGAAATATTAAAATTTCAAAAGGACAAGGATGTGCCATAGAAACATTCAAATTATATATTATATCATGTTATATTTTATTTGCTATAACAGCACTTGGTATTATTTTATATGCCACTATACCATTTCCACTTGTAGTCCGTCATGTGCCATTTAAGCATTTTGTTATGCCTACAAGACACTGTACGGCGGAACAAGGAACTCGATCTCCGGCCCAACCCGTTCATGCAATAGAGTTAATTTAGGGTTTTATTATTTTACGAAGAAGAGAGTAATCAAGAGATAATAATATTTCTTAATGATAACAACTTTTATGATATTATGTCAAACATGTATTTTTTTTTAATTATATAAAAGTGTACAAGCTGAAATATTTTATGAAAATCAATAATAAAAAAGATTATTATGTAAACAAAACGCTTGTTTTGAGTGAAACATTTAAATAGTAAATTTAAAGTAAAACGAAACTTTAAAAAATTGGAGAAATTATTTTAGAAGGGGTTTAGAGAATTTTTTTTTTTTTAAGTACAAGAATTCTAAACGAGAAAAAGACTCAACAAGTGACTGTATAAAATATGTGTTGAGCTCCAAAGGTTGAAGGAAAAAATGTATTACATCTACGTTTTGATCCAAACACATACATAAAATATTAAAAAGTATCTATGAGAGTCATATTTGAGAAAATAATGTCTTAGCGGATTATGTAAACAAATTTTTAAATAAGAACATACTTGAGAAAAACAAAGAAAAAAAAATATATTTATGATTGATATTTAAATAAATGCAAAAATATTAAAAAAGAAATAAAAAAAGAAACCAAGAATTGAGTTGAAATAAACAATAAAAAATCAATGAAGTAATAGCTGATGCAAGCACATAAGCAAGTATGTTGAAGAACAAAAACATCTGCACCTATATATTTAGGATATATTTGAATACGTAATAAGTTGATCTCAAGAACAAAAAGCTTCAACAAAAGCATTCGCGCCTATATATTTAGGATATATTTGAATGCATAATAAGTTGATCTAATGAACAAAAACTCCCTTGATATGCCTGTATTTTTGAGTTCAAATTATGTGTTAAGAGTTATACATTTGAACTTATTTTTTGTGAATCTTCGATTTTCATATTGGTATGAGTGTTTTTATGCAAGATTTATTAAACAATGTTGGAACTTGGTTTGACAAATACCATGAATTTTGAATTTTCTTTTTTATGTTTCATATTTTTGGGTTAAATTATTGATTTTATATGTTTTATGATGTTTAACCTACTAAATCCCTTGAAAAACCTAAATTTTATTGGGTAGATTGATTTTAAACTTTGAATTGACTGGGTAGATTAAATTTAAATTTCACCCGCTCAAACTTAAATGGGTGGGTTGAAAGCTCAAAAACTTACCCAATTTACAGGTCTTCATTCCTAAGAGCCATCTTCATCAAATCATAGAGGTCACAATAGCTTAAAAAAGGAAAAGAAAATATGACTCAAAAATATGAAAACAACAAAAACAACTAAATTAGAAGTAAGAGACTAGAAGTTGAGCTTGTGAGCTACGACAATGTAGGTCCATCTCATCTAACCAAATGAGTGGCAAAATCTCGACCAACTTGAAGATTCTCCATCAGTTGAGAAGTAGACGCCTACAAAGAAAGAAAAGAAGAGAACAATAAAGGGGAACCAAAAACACTTGCCTTGAAGAGAGCTCACAAGCAAAGCGACGATATTATTAGTCCTCCTTAACTGATTAAAGGAAAAGGACAAAAAAGAGTCACGTAAGGCACTTGGTCTTTAACATAGTTAACTTCCTAATTAATTTAACGTCCTAATTAGTGCTTGAACCTACTAGGGCCAAAATCACCAATTTTATACCGCCTTAGTAAATTGGTGAAAGCATATCTAACTCCACCACTGAAGGAACACCCAAGAATGCAGGTAATGCTTCTCCATTAATAAATTATCCTCACCATAATTTTGGTATTCCTACTATTAAAATTTTGAAAGAATTCCTTAACATCAAAAACTAAAAGAATGGAACAACTTCAGTATAATTAATGCAATTTCAATTCTTACAAGTAACAGGAAAAAATAAAGTTAAAATTGGTTTCTGTAACAAGCAACTAAATCACACAACCTAAATAAAGTTCTAAAATAAGGCACAAAATATTTACAAAAACAAAAAGTAAAATTATTTTCATTATATTTGTTTGAATTTTTTTTTATTTTTGCATAGTGAATAATGTGTGAATAGTAACCTACGTGAATTGTAACTTTTGACTAAATAATTAACCTACAAATTATAATAGAAAAAATTACAATATTTACACGATAAGGACATATTACTTGTTGTTGTGTTTAATTTAGCAATTTGATGCAAATGTAGTACTTTCTCGACAATGACGCCAAAATCTTTGATGTTTCTCTCAAAGTGCTTCTCTAAATGCAACTGTTTGAAGTACGCTAAGGGCAATCGTATCCACATGGAGGTGAAATTTACGAATGGTACGGTTGACAAATTTTAACGTTTCAAGAGGTAAATGAGTTTAACAAAATTAAATTTAAAAGAAAGAAAATATTTTTCTCATTTCTTTGGTGATTTCAAAGGTTAAGGTTTAAAATAAACAATTAAATCGGTAAAAAGTCACGAATCCTTGAAATGTTTATTACTAGTATGGAATTTGATTCTAAACAAATTTCAAAAGCATTCGGTTAATTAAATCTTTTCCTATTAAAACAAGCACAATTATTTTTACAATATATCCGAAATCAACAATATTGCAAGCAATAATGCTATAAGGGATATTTCACAAAAATATTAATACATGTGCACCAACTTTAATAAATAAATCCAATGTCACTACGAAAATAAATCATAATTACAATACAAAAAATATAAATTAATTAAAATTTAATGTATTTTAGTAGAATAATATTTGCGTTAAATCCAACAAAACATCATGTTCTAAAATATCTAAAAGTGACAATGTACGTACCTTTGACATAACTACAATAGAGAATTATTTTTAAAAATAATAATATCAACATTGCTGTGCTAAATAATTAATACATAAATAAAACATGACAAAATTTATATAAAAATCAACAGCACAATAGTATTAATTTAGAATATAAGAAAGTACTATTTCTACTAAAATATGAGCATTGTAATAGCATTATAGAATAAATTTTTTTATAAAAATCAACAATATAATATTATTAATTTAGAATATAAGAAAGTACTATTTCTACTAAAATATGAGCATTGTAATAGCATTATAGAATCAAAATTTACACCAAATAGTTATACGTATGAAATTATCTTTAACCTCACCACACTAATCTAGCTTAGCTTACTCAGCATTTCCACAAGTTGTATAAAAAAAATATAGAAATGACATGTCAGCATAATTTTATTATTATCTAAATGTCGTCCCCTCGTCAATGGGGAGAAGTTAAGCTTTTATAGGCAAAGGCTAAAGGATAAAAACAAATAGATTTAAAATTCACAAGTAAATAGTTAAATAGGAATCAAATTTTAATTATTCGTTTCTTCAATCATTCGGTGTGATGTTGGAAGAATATGGACGGAAACGTGCGCCTCTCGTCCTTCTTCATGCGATGAAAGAATAGTAGGATTAAGTCAAACACAAGAAGTCTGACTTGGCCTTGGATGCTCTTTCTAGGACGTTGGATCTAAAGATGGATGGCTAGATCAAGGGATGCAAGTAGCTGATCTAGGCATCAACACGTGAAATCTAGAGTTGCTTAGGTAAGGGGTTGACATATGGGACCAGCTGCATTAGCGGCTGTCTGCTAGACTCTCTCGAGTGCACGTGTGATGCAAGCTCCTAAGCTGGTCAAATGGGCTTCTGAACGTGGCATTTTATAGACATAAGAGCTGATTTTATTGTCTTTCTTTTGATTTTGTTGTCCAAGTTTGCTTATTCTAACACCGTTTTGCTCTTTTTTTACATCAGATTTCAAAAATAAAAACAAGTAATTGAAATAAAATTAATTATTTTACAAATGTAATATTTATAATAATTATAAAAATATGTATTTTACAATAAAAATCTAAAAATGAAATTAAGCTTTTAAAATTAACGGGTTTATATTAGTTCACACATATATATAATTTAACACTCATAAGTATTTTTAGAAATTACTAAAAATATATAACAACATGTTTGGACACTAAAAATGCACTTAAAAATATATTAAAACTATAAATCATAGCACATTATTTTTTATGATGTTATTTATTTTATAACAAACAAATATTTTATGCACAAAAACACTTATAAAAATTATTGAAAATATACTTAAACTTAAAAACATGCTAAAAATATGTATTTAAACATATTTTCATACTAAGACATAAAAACAATACTTAACACAAAAGGCTAATAATTTAAAGGTTTTAATGAGAAATAAAAGTATTTATGAATTTTTTAGCTTTATAAAATGTCCACTTTTATATCTTCTTTACAACTCCTTATATCTTCACCAAGCACTATACATTAGTTTCAAATCTAATAATTTCTAAAAATATTTTGAGTCTTAAATAGTATATTTGTTAAGGTTTGTTAATTTTAGAAGTTTTTATCTATTTTTAGTAATTTTTGTATATTTTATTGTAAAATAATTTTTTTTAATTTGTAAAACTTATGTTTCTAAAATAATTAATTTAGTTTGTTTATTTATATTTTAGTTTTAAAATTTGCAAGAAAAATGGAGCAAAAAAAATGTACCTCAAACGCATCAAAAATAAAAAAAAAGAAAATAAAAAATAAAAATAAGACACATGGCAGCTTCTTGTCCACCCGATCAAACAACCCACGTGATCCTAGTCATTTTCATGTCTAGCCCCTCCCTTGAGTCTACAGTGCCTGATCTCACGTGAGCACGCTTTTTTAACTATTAAATCGGCATACTAGTTAGCCTATCCAATGCTTAATGAGTCCTTCAGCACTTCAATTCGAGCCGTTGCTCCAATCAATGGTCTGCACATCCAATGCTCCATCTTTGTCTGGCTAGTATAGGCTCCACCATATCTCAAAGTAAAATTAGTACAATTTAGAGCTCATTCACGCGTAGAAGAAAAGAAAAAAAATAAAAATTAAAGTAAAAAAGTAAAAAAAAAAATTGATTCTAAATGATCATGGGTGGCAAAAATAATTCAAAAAAATCCCAAAAAAATCCTAAATTACCATCATACTCATTTTCAACCTAAGAATAACTAAATAAAATAACAAAAAGAATAAATAAATTAATAAAAATGTAAAAATTCATGTAAATAGTAAAATTTTCTTACCTATATATACCCCATTCCATGCATTGTAATACACACCATTCTCCATAATTTGGAGTTAATTCTTTTCTTTTCTCTCTTCTTAGGTTAGTTTTCTTCTTAATTCTAGTTTTATGTTTTTCGTAAAATATTCCTAGTTTATGTTATAAAATAGTTGTGCTTAATAAAATTATGTATGTTTTTACATTCAGTATGTCTCTATAAATTTCTTTTTGTTGAGAAGAGAGGGGAAATTCTAGTAAAATTAATGTAAATATTTTTATGTTTTCAAAGTTTTCTAAATTGTTGTAATGTTAAAAATATTTTTAAAAAACTTATGATTTTCTTGTTAACTTAGTTAAAACTTTTGCAAAATTAAGTTTTAATTTATTATAGATATAGGCTGGCACAGGTAATGCTTAGGAATACTTTTATTATTCGTAAACAAGGATTGGCATAGTAAATGCTTAACTATAAATTTTGTTGGTAATTTTGGTTAGTTAATTTTAAAAAGATATGAATTGGCACATTAAATGCTTGATAACTCTTGATTTATTGTAGAAAAAAAATGACATATTGTATACTTAAACCATTTTTAATAAATAATTTTAGAAAAACTAAAACATATTTAAATTAATCGCTAGAATAGAACATTTAATCTTTAGTGTTGTTAAAGTTGTTGTTTCTTCTAAGTCAATTTGTACTTATTATTAAAGTTCCATTTACCATTTTAATTTTGGCCATATTTCTTGTTGTTTAAGTTCCAAAAATCACAAAAAATCTGAAAAGAAAAAATAAAAAATGTGTAAATATTGTAAATAAATTGTAAATAATTAACCTTACTCTTTAAATTTTTTAGCCAAAAATAATATCATTGATATATTGGACCATTGCAATACCTTTTTGCCTAAGGGATTGACCTCGAATTTACTGAATTTTATTACTTGGACAACTTTATACTTAAGGTTATATCAGACTTACACTTTTGGGCCTAAACATGAACTAATTTGGTTAGTCAATCTAAAATTATCCACATTGCATCGTATTCATGAAATGATTGTGGCCATCCAACCATAAAATCCATGGTTATATATGTAATAACCAACAAAATTCATTAATTGAAATCTGGAATCAATTCAGATTTAAACAATGCATTTTCCACAAAAAAATTGTGTTTTGTATAAGTATAATAAAATGTGAATTATTTACATATAATATATTTGTGTATTGTGAATGTAAACTTTTTCTATGCAATATGGAGTAATTTAAATGGGCAAATTTTATAGGTTTAACCACTCAAAAATTTATAAAATACTCCTAAAATGAAATTTAAGTCACATTAGTTATAATTTTTGCAACATATGTTTATGAAGAAAATATGTTAATTTAAGTAGAAAATCATGTCATAGTTTTATAAAATATGAAAATTGTCCATTGACAAGTTAGATTAACTGATGAGGATTTTGTGTTTATAGTCTAATAGTTATTGGAATTCAGTCTAAAAGACACACAAAAGTAAATAATACACAATACGGTGTAAATATACATATAAAGTGCAAAGATAGATAAATGTACTACTATGTAGGTAATTAGACTATTTGACACAACAAGTAAGACAGGATGAGTTTAGATAGTTTAAGGAAATATCTCCTCAATCTCACTGACTGTATAGGAAAAATATGGTGTAGTATAAATTTATAGTGTGTAAAAAGTTGTGGGACTCACTAAGGCACACTTGGAATGTGAAAATTTTGGCCTCCTCACCCATGACAAATAGGTTTTACAATGAGTGGTAGGGACAAATTTTAAAATTTCAAATAAGCCCAAAATTTATTTAAAATTACAAAATTGAGGCTTAAGTGATAAGTATCATTTTTCTTCATAATTTTCATGTAGATCATGCAAAACAAAACCCATTTTCTCTCCCACTAGAACCAACAACCCCCTCCCTTGATTCCCCAAATATTTTCTTCAAGTTTTTAACCCCAAAACAAGCTTAAACTCAAGACTTAAGAGTATTAGTTCTAGAACAAGCGCTTTTTGAGATAAAAATCTTAGGTTTTCTCTTATGTGATTTTGTATTTTTTTTCTTGAGTTTTTTTTATGGTTTTTAATGGGGGATTTAGTTATGATATATATCAAGGAATTTTGCCAAAATCAAGCCTTTTTAAGGAGGATCACAAACTTTCAAAATAGTTGGGAAAAGTCTAAATCTTTTCTATTAAAGGTTATTATTTTTTATGTTAGTTGGCTTAGATATATTTCAAAAATGGACTATGGCATGTTAAAAGAACTTTATGGCATGATTTTATGTTATCTTTTATGTATGATTGTGAAGTTTGATGTTAGTAATTAGGGTTTCAAGCATTTAAAATCAAGTTTTGAAAATCTTTGCTTTTAAACAAAGTTTTGATGTTATTTCAAATAGTGGTAATTTTGGTGGTTTTAGAGGCAAAATTTATTTTTGAAGAAAAACATATGATCTACCCAAAATAGTGGGGTTAATAACTTGTATGAAACAAAGTTTTGTAATATTCTAAAAAGACAAAATTCAAAAGATTATTTCAAACTCTGTATTTTAAAAAACGGCCAAAAACTCCTCTGTACAATCTAAATTTAAGGAAAGTTTAAGTGTAAAAGTTCTATAACTCATTGAAATTATAAATTATCACAGACGGCTTGTAAAAATTATGCATAGTTTGTGAGTTATGAATTTTATGTTTTTAATCACAAAATTTCAAAATTTGTATTAAAAAGAAAAACGTTTTGAAACTTAAAGAATTTGACTTGAAACCTTCAAAGATTTTTAACCCTTACGAAAAATCGAGCCCAATAGTGTAAAATGATTGGTTTTGGTCTTAGGGCCAAAATTGTTATTTTTCTATATTACAATCCAAAGCCATAAGACCTTAACAAAATAAACTTTTCACAAAAAGTTGATCCTTAGACTTCCATATATTTTTAGATGACAAGTAAATGTGAGTTAATGAGTAAAATGAGTTCAAAACAACTTAAAGAGCGAACATGGACAAAATTGTCATTTTTCATTAAAACGCTTCAAACAGACCTCAAAATGTCTGATATTTATGAGAAATAAAAAAGAGAAGTTATGAGATGCTCAAGTTACATAACTTATAAATTAACCGACTAATAATGAATCACATATTTAACATATAAATTTTATTGTCGACGTGTAGTTTAATAATAAATAAGTTAGCTAATATCAGAATAAATTTTCTAGGCATGATACTTAGATGAATAGCAAGAGGAATAGAAATTTGGATAAATGTAGTGCCAATTCCAGCTAAGTTTCTGCCTATAGTGTGGAATTATAGATTTTAAAAGAAAATGTGTCATTTTCATCATTTAATTGATTACATTTGTTATACATTTACTTCAAGTTTTTATAAAAAAACATATATGGTATGTCATCATAATAAATGAACTGGTAAAATTATGATCTTGGTGTTATGATGATCTTGTGAATATGGTACGAACTCTTGAGCCCATAGTTTAGGAAATGATTAAGGAATGAATTATTAAAGTCCATAACTGAGCATCAATGGACCATGGATAAGAATGAAAATTAATTTGTAGACTATGTTTGGACTTATTAAGCAATAGCTCACTTAGTTTATTTCATACGATAGGAAATCTAGCCAAGAAGCCAAAATAGAATTACCGTTGAGATGTTAATAGTAGCTAATCAAAAGGGTAGTCAAGGGTATGGACACAGCTCTAGGAATATCTCCGTTGTGAATTATATGTTTTGAAGTTTGTTACTTTAAAAGAAACTATTTAGTTACTATGGTTTGTATTATGAGTAGAACAAGAATTATTAGTCTGTTTGGAAAAGTTGGTTCTAACCTACTTTTCAATTAGAAATAGTGTAAAGCTCTCACATACTATCTTAAAAAGAAAAATTGCTGTAGCACAAACCTCTTACATGCTACAATATTTAAAGTTCTAACCAATGCCAAACAAGCTATATATGTACTTTTTCGAACAAAGATGTGTTTGTAAAAAAGTTAAAATATACAAAAAGTGTTTCTTTTGTAAAAAAAAAAAAAAAGGTTACTCCTTTCTACAACCTAAATAAGGATAATTAAGATTAAAAAAAACGTTAAGCAATTTTCCCCAATTCTCTTGTAGCGCATTAATCTTTAGCTTTTACCCTCCAAGATGTAAAGTTTATGCTGACAAATTTGGCAACATTATTTTACTTTTTTATTGCCATAAAGTGAATAAAATATGAAATTTTGTAAGCTTCTTTTAGTATATGCATGTAATAAGTTAGTAGAATCATTAGATTCCATTAATTTATGTGTCTAAATATTGCATAGGAGTCCTCAATTCATGCTTCATGTGTCTAAATATTGCACAGGAGTCAAGTTGTCGATACTATAGAAGTATAGGATCTATCAAAACAGATTGATTTTCTTGAGAAATCAAGCCACTAAAACTATCGAGAGTACTTGTACTAATGCAGCTACCAATGGTAAAAACACCTTATGCACTAATGATGCCTAATTTTGGCAAGCTATCTGCTTTTGAAATCCTTAAATTTCTTGCTATTGTGTGTGAAAATAGTACTTAAACAGAGTTGTCATCAACATTATCATCATCGTTACTCTGATTTATCTTTCCTTAATCTACGTGTAGTCGGTACCCGGCAATTTCTAATAGAGTAGAATTGGCTTAAAGAGACATTGCCATTGTGTTTGAAACATTGAAACAAGTCAGGAGTGTAAGTCCTCAATCTTGAATGGTCAGGTCAATTACTGACTGGCATTGACCGAGTTTGACTGGCATTGACTTGACTCATACGGTGCCTGGTCAGGCCTACCTCCACTCCTAAATTGACCCTTTTGAGTCCTTAAGTGGTGTATAGCATACTCTAAAGATTGTCTTAGTGACTTGAATATGAAAATTTGATTACCATCAAAACATAGAGATAACATATCTTGAAATGCAACGCTCTACATCCAGTCAACGTTGATTGATCACATATGTAGAGATTCAACCATTGTATACAATGATACTAGCATTTTGAGGGCTTAATTTCATTATCATAAACATAACATTATATTACTTGAGCTGTGGCAAAGTAGATGTATAATAATGCATAGTAGGACGACAGGATAACTAGTATACCAGTATACAATGTTACTAATATTTGAGGGCTTAGCTTTATTATCATAAACATAACATTAACTTACTTGAGGTGTGGCAAACAAGCATATAACAATGCAAAGTAGGATTGCAGGATAACGACTTTGATACCTCCTATGACAACCTGGCTTCTTAAGCCATTATGTAACTTGCTTAAACTTGATTTTTGTAATTTTAATCTTACTTACTAATAAGAAAATATGGAGTAAATTTTTTTTTTCTAAAAACATACTTAAAAGTTTTATAATTTTTGTTGCAACATAAACTTTAACAGAATCATAATTTCAAAACAAATACTCTTAAATGTTGTATACATAATGTACTAGTAATTACTTCAGTGTTACATACACACGCATACTACACACACACACACACACACACACACACACATAATGGAAAATGGAGAGCAATGTGCCAGTGTTAGAGGGGAAACCCACTAATGGAAAAGGGTAGTGTAGGTCAGGTGGGGTGCAACTAGGGACGGGAGCCAACGGGGTTAAAGGTGTTGTGGAGATGTGACGAGTGTAGGGTAGGGGAGAAAAGAGGGTGGGCTATAATAGCGAACATCAAGAGCTTAGGGGAAAGGGAGAAGGTGCTAGGGTGAGGACATGATAGGCATAAGTGAGGGCAAGGCAAGTAAGGATGCTATCGATGAGGGAGTGGTGGCTCTAGGGAAGTGGACTACATTGAGAGGGTGGGCGATCGAAAGGGGTTTAGTGGGCCAGAAAGGAGGGGCTGGTAGGGAAGAGGATGCTATGGTTTTTTTTTTTTTACTTTGATAATTAGATCTAAAGGTTGATATTTGATGTTGTTAGATCAGTGGTCAATATCAAAGGATAATTTTTCATCTTACATTTGTTATTAAAAAAATAAAGTCTAATGTAATTAGTTTCCTTTAAAGGTGTGTCTCTGTTATTTTGACAAAACACAGAGTGTCAAGGTAATAATCCTTATTTTCAAAAAGAATAAGAAATTTTATTATAATATAAATGTTTTTGGTCTCAAATCAAACACAATAATGGGCCTCAACCTCTAAAGTGTTATGCTTAGTTGACAAATCAACAGCTTATGACCAAATCAATGATGGTATGTTGTAGGGTATGGTTGTTGCTTTTCCTCGTCTATAAAGTACATACTAGTAGATGACAAATAAAAAGCTCACAATGGTGTCCCCATGAAAATTAAAAAGAAGAAACTATACTTTGATCACACTCTTTCATTCAAATTAAACAAGGGTATAATGTTAGACATGTATACCTTAAGGAGTAAGAATGTAATGTTTTGGAGATATTTTTATCAATAAAGAGTTTATTTATTATTCATATGCTAAATTGTTGTTCTCTTTACATTCATATTTGTTAAATGTATGATAAACAAATAAAAGTCTAAGACGGCTAGTCTAAACCTTTGGAATTAGGCATATGATGGATAGAGTATATAAAAGACATGATTCTAAAGATGACGGTCTAAATTAAAAGATCTGTAATCGATGGAATTAAGTTGGGTGCTTTATTCATGCAAATATTGTTATGTTGTTTATATCCCTAATGTGAGGTGGTTTGTTTTAGCCATTGGAGGTGGGCTTCGTGAAGAGAAACATTAGTGCATTGTCATAGGTGATGATGCATTAGATCAAGACATAAAGTGTAATTTATTTGGATTAATAATTCTGTCTCGACAAATCAATTCGCTTTAGACAATCATATGTGTTGTATCTTACTCCTGAGATGAATAGTGGGCTCGTTTTCTTGACTTATGTCTTTTGATGTACCAAAGAGTGACATGCACATTTTATGTTGGTATATATGCTGGTATGTTACAGGCATGACTCTTGATAGCATAGACTTATTATTTATAAATATAAAATCTATAGCTTCTCTTTAAGAGTCATTGATATATTGTTATATACGTTATC
>LNSY01385735.1:0-10061 GCA_002024485.1 Artocarpus camansi
TATTGGGTTATTTGAATTAAAATTGAGGCTTTATCCTAAGAATCTCAGGTGAGAGATAAAGATTTATAAGGATTATTTATCATTAATATGGTAGGCCGATCTTCAAGTTTGGCCTGCCGATGGACTAAGTTTGACAGGTTGATCTACCAGTTCGGCCTATCGACCAAGCCATTTTTTTAATCACGTGTTTTAGACGTAAATTTTATCAGATTTGTTCTTGATTTGATCTTGATTCAAATTTTTGAGGCCTTATTTAATAAGGACTAACTCCTAACCCCAACCTCTATAAATAAGGAGTGAGACTCATAAACTATTTAAATCAGTTGAGGAATTAAGAGTGAGCATTCTATATTGTGAGTCTTTGTGACTCCCTAAGAGCTATTGTTCACAAATCACAAACCTTAGCTCTGGGTTTTCTTAATTGGTTGGAATGAGAGTCATTTGTAAAAAAGCTATACAAGTGTGCCCATAAACATACTGGTCGTAGATAGAGAATAGCAAAGAAGACTAGTTGATTAAGGTCCTCCTACAACGCCCTTCTCTTCATTGATTGAGAAATCTTTTTAGCAAACGAGGTTAGTAAGATTTTGTTAATTTATGCATATAGTGTGTCAAACTTTTGTTTTAAAAAATACACTGGTATAAAATTTTTAAAATTCTGCTACGTACTACTTTTCCAATATTTACTTCTTAGGGTAGTACAGAACTTCAATCATAGATATAGAATTTACAACTTCATATATAAAGAGTAATGACATTCCCATGTAATGTTAATTTAAGAAACTTAGAGTGAATTAAATCTCATGTCCATTAGATAGAGTACTGAACTTTATCTTTCATATGTTCCTAGATAAAACACTCATTAGAGAATTAACGGTTCTCATTGATAAAGGTGTGATTAGAGGAATTTAAACAAAATTATTCACCTAACTCTGATTATGAATGTTTATAGAAAAAGTATTAGGATAAATGCTCTTTAATCATATGATGTGTTTGTTAAGGATATATTCATTTATAAATAAATAATGTGAATTTTTCATTATATGTGTGTATATTTTGAATAGTTTATGAGCATCATCAAAATTCTATAATTATTCATGTAATCTTAAATATTCTATATAAATGTTATATACAATAGAATAATATTTAAAGATGATAATTAAAATAGTCAATAAAATATAACTAATTATTTAATTAAAGTATGAAATTTTTAATTGAACATTATTAGTGCATGTTTGTCATGCCCCAAAACTAGAATTAGTGAAGTAGCAGTTTAATTAAAATAGTAAATTAAAATTAGATTTTTAAAACATGATTAATCATTTTTAATTTTAAAGAAAATTTATGGAAAATTTAAGATAAAGTTATAAGTGAATAAATTAAAAAAATTCAAGAAAATTTAATTAATAAAAACATAGCCAACATTGAAAAACACCAAATAAAACTCAAAATACCATCATTGCATGGTTTGGGGCTCGAACCTCACATTCTTGGCATGTATAATCAAGATGCAAAAATAGCAAAAACAGACATTAAACTACAGTCCAATAGAATTAAATTAAAGTGGATAAGAATAAATAAATTTACATGCCTTAAACGAGATATATAGCTAAATTGCAAATAATGATACTACAACTCATGGATTCTGTAAGCAACATTGAACCACGCTCTACTCTTTAGGATACTTAGATCCTCTTTAGCATAATGATAATGATGAGTAAAAGACTTAGTAAGATTATTATATTGAATCTCTTAAAAAAAGATTATCATTTAAAAACATAGCATTATCCATCCAATAAAACATATTGATTTTAAAACAAGTGTAAAGGTTGAAAGTGAGCTTATTGAATAAAAACCACATGATTTATGGCAAATCGTAATAAGAAAAAAACCATATTTTACAGCACCTGTATAACACCATTGAAGTGCCTATATAGACTTTTGGGACTTGTCTTTCAGGATGCCATTTATACGACAAAAACTTTGAAGGCTCTAAAAATAAAATATAACTATCTGATAGATATTCTTGATTGTTTTTGAAATCTTATTCAAAATAAAACAACACGGTGAATGCAATAATCAGAGTGTATTTTATCTTTCGTAATTCATTTGAAACTCATTTTCAAAAATTGTACAATATAAGAAATACAATTCTTAAAAACAATTTAAGAATAATTTTAAGACCAAACACTTAGAAACACATGGCTCGCAAGGAAGAGGAAAGAAATCCTACCTCAGTATACGTAGTCAAATACTATCAGCTCTAAACCAGGTTCTTAATCTAATGTATGCTCTAGTATGTTCTAGAATCTTAAACATCATTCGAAAATTAGATACTAATCTAGTTTAGAATAAAATACATTTTTCAGACATTAATTATGTTAGTTAGTTCTTTTGTGCGATGTTTCAATTCAGACACAAAAACGTGAAATGATTTATAAAATTTTATGATGTAAATTAAAAATAGATTGTAAATATGGTCTTTTGGATAGTTTGAAACATGTTTAAAAATAAGAAAAATTTTATTTTAGTACCCAATATTATATCAAAATATAAGTTCGGTACCCTCTGTTTTATATAATTTTGTCAATATTTTGACTTTTTAGAAATTTTTTTTTAGTACTTTGGAGCTCTTTTTGAGACATAAAAAGACAAAATTACCCTTAAAAAGGTTTATAATTTGATAAATGAGTATTAAAGATTACAAAATAGTATTTTAAAAGATAAATCAATAAAATTAGTAAAACAAATATTTGAATAAATTAAACAATAATGATGAAAAAACCTACATAGACCCTCCCATCTCCCCAATGAAAATCCCCCACAATGCTTATATCCATAGATATGCCCAGATCTCAAAACAAAGCCAAAACAATGCTTAAATCCCCATGGCCATAGAAATCCCTAACCCCTTACCCACAAATTACTAGTCAAAGCTAAAACAATGCTTCAAATAGACCACACTAAACTCTTTATTAAATTTAGATGGTGCTTAGAACATGAACGACATTGCTAAAGTTAAGCAAGATATATCATTGATGATCTACCAAGTGTGAAGGGGCTTTTGAAATTGAAAAGGTTTTGTGTGGGTGGTGGCAATTGCAAGGCGACGGGCTAAGTTCGGAGTGGTGGTCTTGTGATCAGAAAACGGCCGAATTGGTTTGCAAGATGGGGAGATGTATGGTGGCCTTTTGGGCTCGAGACTTCAATGCGGCGGGGTCTTGATTGGACAAACGCGACAACACTTCTATGGGTGGTGACTTGCTAGGCATGAAAATTGATTAGGGTTTTATTTTAGGTCTGCAATTAAAGAAGAAAAAGAAGAATTGCTTTTATTTAAGGTTTCATTTTCTTTTTTTATTAATAAAGTGTTTTTTTTATTTATTTCTATTTATTATTTTTTATATTTAATTATTTGTATAAGGGTAATTTTGTCTTTTTTTGTGTTCTAAAAAAAGGGTTCTAAAATACTAAAAAACGCTTTCCTATAAGGTCAAAATACCAGCATGAAACGTTCTAAAACAAAAGGTATCAAATTCATATTTTGATATAACATAGAGTATCAAAACGAAATTTTCTTTTAAAAATATTGCAGCTTAGAAATGGGACAAATTACACAAAATATCAAAAATGCAGATTTTTCGATGTGCTAGTCCATGATATCACCCTGTCGGTACACATAGTAAAGCCACATTGCACCATGCCTAGACCAGTCTGTCAATACATTTATTTGTCATGTTGTTATGTTTGTTGTAACATGTGTCACTAAAGTCATTGCTAAAATATTTTTAGCGACTGTTTTCTAGTGACAATTTGTTGTAGCTAAGTCTTCTAAAGCGACAACAACCCAAGTTTTAGTGATGACTAAAAGCCCATTTTGTTGTAGTGAAGTCTCATCACAAAACAAGAGAAGAAATAGTCAAAGAAATTGAATCTTTGTTTTATAACAAAATAAGAAAAAAGAAAGAAAGCCCTACCTTTGTCCTTGAGTTTATACAAAAGTCACTTCCCTAAAGCTTCCAAAGCTTGACCTAATTCTAGAACTTATGAAAGTTGTGAGGTTTCCAAATCCTAATGCTCTTTTTCTTTTAATGTAATCTCCAAGCTTGTTTTCTTAAGAGGAAAAAAAAAATAGAAATGCTATAATAAGACCCTCTTAAAAAATCTTATTTAGAAGACTCATCTTTTAAGCCGTTGGATTTGATTCAATAGTTTAAAAACTTTAACTCCACCTAATTACAATGGACTCCCTTTTACACAATCAAAATGAAAAAAATTAAAACCTAATAATTTAACAAAAAATAAAAATAATGGAAAAAAAACGCTTGCACCCAGATAGAGCACCGAGGTAACGGCGACCTAGGTAGGCATTACCTCCTCGATCAAGCATGAGCTCGTGAGGCTTAACGACCTTAGTGATGGAGATCAACATGAGGCTCGACAATCTAGGCTATGGAAAAGTAGCCCATGCGAATGGCAAACGGCGATTTGTGACCCATGAGCTCATGATCTGAGCTTAGACCCATGCGACAAGATCTGTTCTCGACAATCAGGGGACTAGGGGTGACGGTAGACGAATAAGAAGGGGGCTCGATGATTGCGGATTGACAGTGGGTCAAATCATGGCAAAACCATCCACGACGGTGACTTTATTATCGCACCTTCTTCGTCAGCCGATGAGATAGACCTATTTGCCATGCTCATCGCATCTCCAATGGCTCCTTCAGAGGTGGAGGAGAAACATTGTTTCAGTTAGTCTTTTTTTTAATTTTTGATTTTTAGTTTTTTAAGAATCTAGTGTGTTTAGCTCATTTTAAAATTACTAGGCATGTTGAATTTTTAACCATTTGATGTTGATCAAATGGATAGAAAATGAGCCTTATTCATGGGAACAAATATAAGGTCTTATTGTAGTTTTCCTCCAAAAAAAATCAATGTTTACCATTTCATTATTTCATAGACACATGCTTTATGATCATTTCTCAATAAATACATAGTAGTTATCAATTTATTTAGACAAGCTGAGAAAGTTACGTAATATTATGATTTGATTTATTGATTTTTTTTTGTTTTATGTAACTTGTTGTTTATGAAGGTTTTAACAACATATTTTATTCGCTTTTTTACTATTTTATTCATTTAAATTTTATCCTTTCTAGAATTTAATATTATGACCTTAAGGCTGTGGATCTGCAACACACACTAGGGTGTCAAATGCCTAATTCACACAGGTTTAAAAGTCTATCAACTAAGAGGGACATAAGTGGCGGATGATAATTGGTATCGAAAGCAGATTTCTCCTATGAAAATAAAATGATTACTTACAAAAATAATTTTTTAACTATATCCCTTATAGCACCATGTCCTTGAATTTTAAGAGGTAAGATACATTTTCTCGAACGATGAAATATTAACAAAAAACTCCTTTTGTTAGAACTTTTAATAAATCTTGGTTCATTATTAAGATTTGGTACATAATATCAAAGTATTTTGGTAAATCTATTATGTCTAATTTGGATTTATAAAGTTGATATAATTTAAAATTTTAATTGTTAAAAGTATGAACTAAAAAACCTTGAAAAAAAATTTAAAACAAATTATCTATTCTTTTACTTTTATTTAATTGCATCAGGGTAAGTTAATAGTATTGTGTTTACTAAAATTGTTCAACAATATCATTATTTGTATAATATTATATCATTTATGTTCAAAATCATAATTTAAAGAGATTTTTTTTTAATTTTATAGATCGAGATAAATATATGTTACGTTTTAAAATTCAAAAAGAATAAATATTATGTATTTTTAGCTTAAAGGGAACATATTTTATGTTTTTCATAGATCAGGATAAACAAATAATACTTTTTAACGTTCAAGGGAACAAATAATATGTTTTAAAAGCTCAAAAAAATATAGTACTATTAAGGTCATTATTGGGAGTGAATTTTTGTAACTAATCCGATAAAATAAAAAAAAATGTATGTTATCATTTTTGTTTTGGCTCGAATAATACGCCATCGTCATATAGTCATCATTTTAGCCAACGCGTTACCATCAGGGGGAAAAAATCTGACGGACGTGTAACTGGAGGGGAGAAAGAGGGAAACTTGCGGTTGGGAAGGGAAAAAGACACAGAAAGGAAAAGGAAAAGGAAAACAGATACACCGACGGACTGCGCGGCTAAAAAAACGACGAGGGATTTGTTGTCGTTTGTTGCCCTTGTTTTCTTCCCAGTTTCTGTCCAAAGATGCTGCTGTTCCATTATTCTTTCCTTTTCCGATCCTCCGCTTTTCTGAGAAATTAATGATCCTGTTCGGACATATTCGATTTTCCCACCCAACCAATCTCCTTCTCAACTCTCCAAGTTTCAATCCAAAATTTCTCACTCGTAACCGAGAAACACCGTTTCGTGCTCAATTTTCTCGGGAATCAAACACGCATCATCAACTGAACAACAAGGTGACAGAAGCCAGTTTCTGAGCGCTCAATTTGACAAAGTATTCATGCCTTGAAGTTGAAATCACGAAAACCCTAGCATCTTCATTTTCTGTCCTCGGAAAATGGACAAAGAAACCGAAATTCTCGCGCGCCTAGCCGCGAACCATCTGTTCCTTGCCCAATTCGAGCCTTTCAGGGCGATAATCCTCGCACTCCGAGCCAAGGACCCCGAGCTCGCTCTCGCCGTGCTCCAGACGATAGTCGCTGGCTCCGGCCGGTTCGAGAACGTTCTGTGGTCTCCCTCGTGTCCGTCGCCGTCTCTTCTCACGTACTTGGCGACTCTCGAGCTTCTGCAATTCAACAACGCCTCATCGGTTTGGAGCTTCGATCCCGAGACGCTGCGATTACGAGCCGAGTTTTTGTTGCTGGTTCAGCATCTGATCGACCGGGTTTCGGAGAGTATGAGGAAGAATTTCGATTTGGAGAGCATTGTTAAGGAGAGAGAGAGAGACGGTTTTGGTGAGAGCGAGAGTGTCGAATCGAGAGAAGAGTTGTTGGATAAGAGTGAGGATAAAAGTGACGATTTGAGAGCCGCGAGTGGCGAATGGGATGGAGCCGTCGGAGTTTTGGACAGAATTTTGGAGTTGGGAGTGAAGAGATTGAAGGCTGATGTACTTGTACACAACGGCGATGACGATAATCACGCTCCTAATCAGGCCATTGCAATCGAAGAAGCTGAATTCATGAGTTTGAGGAAGGCAATTTGGGAGTATTCAGATGTTTTTGACGCATTGTGTTTGAATATACAGAAACAATTGAGAGGCTGTGAAGGGTATGACTCTTCAGGTATAGCAATAATGCCGCGGGTGGATGGGAATGCTGTTGCAGAGACGTCTGGGGAGGCAGAAGAGGATGTGAAGATTCTTGGTTTGATACAAAAGAGTGTCCAATTAGCTCATTTAGATGCCATTAGAGATTGTGTTAAAGAGGGTAATGTGAACGAAGCTGTTCTGCACATTCGCTTTCTTAATCTTGATTATGGAGTTGAGGAGTCCGAGTATCGGTAAGCCTGTTAGATTAGCTTCTTGCTTGGACTATGATCTTTTCTAGCATGTGTTTCTTATGTGACTTTCTACCGGTTTATATATGGTAGGAACTTTGAGAATTTTTTTGAAACAAAAATTTTAGAGTTAGTTGCTGGAGATTATATAGACTGTTCTTTAGGTATGATAATAAGGAGTTATAATATCTCCTGGAGATGAATGTTTGAAATGGTATGTTATTCATTGGCCAGCTCTTACGTGTGAATTTCTAGTGTTTTGATGACATATGAGAAGTAGGCAACGATATTACTAGCTGCCTACATTGTTATATCTTTCCTCTTTAACTCTTATTCTGAAAACATGCACGTGCGACAAGTTGAGTTTATTATTGGAGATATTTCCCGGCAATGAACTATAGTGAGCTTTGCTTCTTGGCGAGTCCCCAAATATTGATTGGGAGATGTGGGTGAAGTGTAGATGTTCCTATTTGATAGAGTTTTTATCTTGGGCCTCCTTGTTGTTGTCGGCTTTAAAAGAGTTTTAGCACTTCCTTTTGTTTTATGAGTTTATTTATTTACTTATAAATAATGTATTGGAGAGCGTTAAACTTGTTCTATTGGTGTCTTTTTTTTTGGATTGTATGGTGTTCTTCGGGTACTCCTTTTGCCGTTGTGCTCCCATCTTTTTTCAGTTTGAATAATTATAGTTTTATATAAGAGAAAGAGCTCAGAAGGGAATGACTGCGTTGACTGTACAAAGTCCACTGTGATTGTCATAAATTTTCCATGGTCTGCCCTGCTGATTTATTCTTTGTATCTTGTTACATTATTTTGTGCTTCATTAGCTTTTAATTGTCTATGCCCGGTTGGAGTAAAAATTTTAGTTTGATGGCTATATGCCATTTCTGAACTTCATAAATTTAGCTGAGCTAGGTGTATTATGAGGATATTAGATACTTGTATATTGCCAAAAGGTACTTGCATCTTGGGCTCACTGTTGCATTAAATCTAGTTTTCTTGTTTTCTCTTTCTTTCTAATAGTTTAGGAATTCAAAATAGAAATTGCGTCCTCCTATGTTTTTTCTCGGCGTTCACTTTGGATTTTTTATAGCCTTATATTACAGGATCTCTTGAAGGGTGCTTCTCTGGGAAGGGAGGGATATGGGGACTCCTGGAATGCCAAGAGAGAAAAGTTGCTGTTGATTTTTGGTGCAGCTCTTGCGTCAAATTGCAGACGTCTCATTCAAATGTTACAGGTAATGTTTGTTTCATCGTGCCAGAATAGGTCCTTAATTTAATTGTAGGCCTCTTGAGAATGGTGAGTATATTACAAAGATGGTACATGGAATAGAAATTTATAACATCCTTGAGGGGCTATCAATTCTGTAAGTATATGCCTAGTATGTATGTGAATCCTTGTATTTTAAGGGCTACTATGAACAGGTAGTTGCTTTCTGCAGGTTCTTCAGGATGAGTTGCTTCAGGAAGAGATAGAATCGTATAGATCTCTTGACAACAACCAGATTCCACCCCCTCTTGAATGTTTCCTGAAATATATTGCAGAGTTGGAACTCGATTCAGATTTTGACAGGACTTCATCCCTAAGCACTGCAGTGAGTTCTTGTACAAGAGACATGTACCATTATGCTCGTGTCTCTGGACAGCATGTTCTTGAATGTGTTATGGACTCGGCCCTGTCTGCTGTAAGGAGGGAGCAACTTGAAGAAGCTAGCAATGTATGTGTCAAGTTTTATGTTTTATTGAATATGTGAGGATGATTTTAATAGTTCTGAGTATCATGTGAGCCAATCATTTCACTTTAGAGTACTAAATGCCAATAGTTTTCATTAAAAACCTTTCTTATTATCCTATGTGGCAGATTCTTTCACTGTTTCCTCGTCTTCGGCCTCTTGTAGCTGCCATGGGGTGGGATTTATTATCTGGCAAGACAGCTGCACGAAGGAAATTAATGCAACTTCTTTGGACAAGTAAGTCGCAAGTGCTACGGCTGGAAGAGTCTTCTCTTTACGGTAGCCAATCAGATGAGGTAGTTCTCCTTTTTCTACATAACTGTTATAGTTTTTGGTCTTAAATTGTTATCAGATGACAGAAAATAGACGAGTTTACGTGTTTTTGACTCTTTCTTTTTCACAGATGTCTTGCGTGGAACACCTATGTGATTCTTTGTGTTATCAGCTTGATCTTGCCTCCTTTGTTGCTTGTGTCAATTCTGGTCGAGTATGGAATTCAAAATTTTCATTAGTATTATATGGAAAAGAAGAAGTATCATTTGGAAGTGAAGATGCTCAATTAGATCCCTTTGTTGAAAACTTTGTGTTGGAAAGACTTTCGGTTCAAAGTCCTCTTCGGGTAAGATTGTGTTATTTTTTGATCTAGAAAGGATACATTATGATTAATCTTCTGCCTTTCTATAACCACCATTTTTGTTAGCTTGCTATTTTGGTTATGTGGTCAGAGGATTTTATTTATTTATTCATTTATTTATTTTTTATTTGATTAATGAGACAATATAGGGACACAGGTTGAGGTTCAGATGAAATTTGAAGGTAATATGTTTTAA
>LNSY01385752.1:0-10187 GCA_002024485.1 Artocarpus camansi
CCCCATTACCAATCCTTTGGATTGCTAATTTCACCGTGGGAAGAAATTTCTTCCGAAAAAGTACAACTTCAATGCGTGCAGAATACCAACTAAACCTTAACAGTGTAAATCATATTAAGATATGGGCAATAGCACAAGTTACGCTCGGGGCAACTTGTGCTCTGATATCAAAAAATCTAGTAACTAGGGCTAGCCAACCGGTTATTGCCGATATCCTACTGTGATACTATGATGTCAAAAAATAGAGTATGTCTTGAAGCCAAAAACTTGACAACCGGTGGTTCTCGACCATGATAGCTGATGATCAAACAGTAGTGGCAGAGGGATGCAGCATGAACTTCATAGAAAAGCAAGAGGAGTGAAAAAAAAAAATGAAAAGTGATTATCTAAAGAATTTCTCCACACATTTCTGCCTATATTTAAATGTAAAAAAGCTTTAGCATTTATTATGATATTTTTTTTTAAAATGTGACAAGTGAATCTAGTAATCTGCAGTTCACCTAATCATCTAGGATGATGACTAAGGTGCTATTTTTACCCCTCTCAAAATTTTTTATCTTTAATGTGTTTAAACATCTGATCAATATTTGAATTACTTATAAGTCCTAGATTGAAACCTAAGAAGGAGATATTTAAGAATACTTTCTTGTGAAATTAAACGTAAGGTGCATACTACATTGAGTGATAGTAACATGATTTGTGTAAACGATTGAAAGAACTGTAGATTGTAATGAGCTTTAAGGTGGCAAAATTCACATTGAGCATGGTAGATTTATATGCTAGAGATATTTTTAGTATCATTCCAAAAAAGAATATTGAATAGATTTTTTCATTCTAATACATGAATAATAGGCCGTGTTAGTTAATAATTAGATTCAAATTAGATTTATTTTAGTGAACTTGTATGCCTTAGTGTTTTTATATTATTAAATTTCTCTTAATTTAGATTTTGTTTTATTAGTTCTATTCATTTTTATTATATCCTTGTTATATAGTTTGTCTAACAAAATTAAGAGTATTATAATTTTAGTACTTGTTAATTTAATCCTCGAGGGAACAATATTCTATTCTTTAACTATATTACTTTCATACAAAGAAGTTAAAATTAACGAAAAAATTGAAAAATAAAGAAATTACATACGGCCATAAACGACCATCAATAGGATTCATACTCGCAAGGCAAAGCAAAAATGAACGAAGAAGAGAGAGAAAGCAACCTGAACTTTAAAAACCACTAATGTGCTATCTTAAGCTTTTAAATCTTCTCAACTTTGCTCCTATGTTAGTTTTCCAACAAAAGTGACAAAAATAAACCCATGTAAGGTGCACGGAGGAGTCATTAAAACTATATATGCCTTGATAATGCCCTTTCTGTCCTCAACATAAGTAAACTCTAAATGAGAAGTCCTCAAATTATTTTTCCTAACTCGAGAATGTAAACGATAATTTCTTACTTAGGACTAATAAAATGTCATTGTTGCCCGTGTAAAGTTTGAGGTAATAAAATAGGATTCTAAAGTATAAGGGGTGGTGATACTTATCAAAGGAAATAATAAAATGAGATATGTCTTTATACCTGTGTTGAAATGGTTTGTACATGTTTGCTTATATATAGGTTTAATAGCTTCTTGAGTCTCTAAACTTTAACAAAAGTGAGTATTTAGTCCCTTTTTTTTTATGTAACCGACTCAAACTTTTTGTTTTAGGTACAAAAGACGAAATTAGTAGAAGCCCATTAAAAATTAGACTAGAAGAACCCACGTGTCATGCATATGATTAAATATTGGGAACATTTTTGTAAAATTACTATAAAATTATGATTTTTATAAGCAAATTACAAAATTTTTATTTATAAAAACGTAAATCTCCTCAATTGTCAAGTGATTAAAAAAAATAATATACATTACAAAACTAAGCATGACAACTAGGCTATACATTACAAAACTATATGATATTCGACCCGTGCCATGTACACACATAAATAATATAGTCCAAAGGCATCATAACTTCTCTTTTATTAATTAGTTGATACCCAATTGCATATGTCGCGCGAAGAAAACGAATTTATAGGAAGGCGACACAATAATAATATTCTTAAACTTATTAGCTCGCGGTTTCCGTTTTAAGAAATAATAGAAGCTCTGCTCATTGCCAAATTGACATTTTTTTAAGCCCCTTATTAACCAAACCGAATATATACGGAGGACGAAATTAATGGTTATGTTTTTAATATTTACCTTTCTAATAAAGGTACGCATATTTTACAACAATTGGTGATGTAACATGATAAGAATTTGACTTTATTAATTACTATAAATTTTATAGGTCAATTATTTACTTAGTTACAACCATCAAATTTATAACAAATGATTAATAATTACAATACCAACCAGAAATATTACCATGCAAACCATATACATGTGTGTGAACATGGCTGTATAAAGTTTCTAGACCAGAAAGGAAACACAGGGCGGAGAGAGAGAAATGGTGTTCCTGTGAGGAAGATTTGGAGGCATGCGAAAAGAACATAAACTGACCATGGTTTGACGCTTCCTTTGCTAGTTTCGACATTGGTGTCCTCCTCATTCACGAGCAGATTCCTTGCTATCACCACGTAACCCCACACCCCCAATCTCACAAGTGTCTCGATCGACCTGTTTCATTATATATTATCTCCACTACTGCTGTTTCAAAAGTGTCTTTACGTACCACTTCACACTGCATACACGGCCCTAATTTGTATATATTGATCTCTCTTTGGATACGTGTTTCTGTGGCCTATAAATATATATTTTTAAAATAGTATCCTTTCCACTTATCTTTAAGTCATCTAGGATGATAGTTAGCCATAGCAATCCACACACTGCTTGTGCCATTGCTTAGAACTCTAATTCAACACTTGATCTTACCACCATATTTTGCTTTTTGCTCCTCCATGTCATCGAATTCTCACTAAGATATATGTAGTACCTAGAAGTAGATCTTCTATCTGCAAATCAACCTACATAATCAGCATCTTCATAGGCTTCTATAGTAAGTCCAACATTTCTTTTGAATAAGACTCTCTTGCTTGGATTGCTTTTCAAGAAGTAAAGCACCTTGTATGACGATTGAAGATGTGCTTCCCTTAGATCATGCATAAACTGAATGATAACACTTACTAAATAAGCAATGTCAAGTTAGATATGAGCAAGACAGATGAGTTTCCCTACCAATTGCTAGTACATCTTTTTATCAATAGCCGGATCTTTTTTGGCCTCTTCAAGCTTATGATTCATCTCAATTTGAGTAGTGATTGGTTTACAAGCAAGCTTCATTGTTTCCTTTAATTGATCTGTCATGTACTTTTACTATGAAATAAATATGCCTTGCCTTGAATATGCAAACTCAATTTAGAGAAAATGCTTTAGCCTTCCTAGCTTTTTTATCTCCAACTTCTAGTCCAAGCGTTCTAGGGCACATTTTTCCTTCTCATCATTCCCAATAACAAGTATATCATCAACGTACACCAGAAGTGCTGTTACTTCCTTGAGTCAGAATGCTTGATGAAAAGCATGTGATCACCTTGACTCTGTCTATAGCCTGTGTCTTTCATTACTTTAGCAAATCTCCTAAACCAGGCTCTCTAATATTACTTAAGTCCATATAAAGCCTTTCTCAATTGACATACTTTATTTTTAGTTTCCTTTCCTCCAAAACCAATGAAATGCTCATATAATTTCCTTTTTCCAAGTCTCCATGCAAGAATGTATTCTTCACATCATACATGTCGAAGTTGCCAATTAAAATGAGGCACCAATGACAGTAAGATCCTTGCTATATTCATTTTTTCTACAAGAGCAAATGTCTCTTGATAATCAACTCTATATGTTTGACTATAACCCTTGGCAACCAATCTCACCGTACACCTTTCGAGTGAGTCATTAGCCTTGTATTTAAAAGTAAACACCCATTTCCAACCTACTACATTTTCCCTTTTGGTCGATCAACAATCTCCGTATCCTATATTTTTGTAATGCATTTATTTCCTCTCTTATAGCTTCCCTCCAGTCTTTGGGATAGAAACAATGTTGAGACTCACAATAGTTATCTATATAATGGTGAAAAACTCTTATGAGATGCGTAGTGAGACAATGGGTTCAAAGTCGCTTTCTACATTCTCTAGTACTTTTTCTTACAACAATAGGTAAATCAGAATTGTTTCTATATGGTTCATTGGTTGTGTATGGAAAAAGGGTTAGAACTTACCGTGTCTTCATTAGCAGGTCAAAATCTTGAACTTGTACAAGATTTGGAGCAACTTTCCTTCTTAAGCTTGTAGAAATCTGTAAGAGTCATAAATAGGTATGAATACTAAATAGGAATTGATTATGGAGACACAAATTCAAGAACTGGAGTAGAAACTGGTTATGAAATAGGCACGGATTGGATAGGCAAAAACTCCAAAGAAGGTTAAGAATTTTGAGAAGTGGAGGGTATAAATGGTGTGCATGGTAGCTCAACAAGTTCAAAGTCTTTATTTTCCATATGTGATATCTCCCCCTTAAAGATAAGACTGTGTGAAATAAGATTTGTCATCAACAAAGTGGCATCTGCCGATATGTAAAATTTTCTTGAAGGAGGATGGTAGCACTTATACCCTTTTTGGGTGGGTGAATAGCCAATAAACACACACTTGATTGCTTGAGGGTCTAATTTTCCTCTATTTTGATAGTGAACATAAACAAAGGACGTACATCCAAAAAATCTACCCATAAGGCTTTTTGAAGTTTTGAGGTGTGGATAAAATTTTGCAAGCACTTTCATGAGACTTTTAAATTCCAACACTCTTGAGGGTAACCTATTAATCATATTTGTGGCAATAAGGACTGCCTTTCCCCAATAGGTTTTAAGAGCATTCCTTTAAAAAATAATGCTCAAATAGTGTTAAGTAAATGACCATTTTTCCCCTTAGCAATCCTATTTTGTTGAGGTGTACTTATACAAAATGACTAATGAATAATTCCTTCTTTTTAAAGTAGGGAGACAAAACTTGATTAAAGTAATCTCATGCATTGTTAGATTAAATTTTTTTTATTTTTACACCAAACTGATTTTGAATCATTAGTCACACTAGACATATGTTTGAGCAAAAATATCCAAGTACTCGAGTCCAATCCTTTTTATTCCAAAATGTTTGAATTATAGAAATTCCCTAAATATCACTGTGAATCAAATCAAACGAATAAGAACTTCTTTTATTACTAATAAGAAAAGATACCCGAGTATGTTTTGCAAATTCGTAAACATTACAATTAATGAAAATCTGTAATATTAATCCTTTAAAAAAAGTAGGGAACAAAATATTTAAAGCTCTAAATGATGGATGACCAAGACAAAAATGATGGAGCCAAATTGCATTTTTATTTGAGGAACTAAGTAGTGACAAGGACAATTCAGTTTTTACTCTCTTCAAAGTACTTGGTGTTTCACGATAGGCCTGTTCTTCTCCTTAGTAAGTCTAATCTTTCTCCTCAAATCCTATTCCTAAAAAATACAATAAAATGGATAAAAAATTCCACAACATCTTAAATCTTTGGTAATTTTTTGAATTGAAACAAGATTGGTAGACAACTTTGGCACATGAAAAATATCTTTAAGGACAAAAATGGTGTCACATGAATGTCTCCGAAAGCAACTATAATGGCAAGAGAAGTATCTGCTACAATGATTTTCCTACTACTTGGACATGGTTTATAAGTACTGAAATATTGTGAAGAACAAGTCATGTGATCAGTGGCCGTCGAATCTATTATCCAAGAGTTCTCAAACACTTCTCTAAGACATGTAATCCAAAAGAAAATGGAGACTTACCTGAGGGTGCTAATGAACACGCATCATAGGATTTTTCAAGAGATCCTAGTTAGCCCCAGATTTTTTCAATCTCATCACTATTAAGTCCTTTTTGTTCCTTCTGTCGCTTTTATTTACCTGTTTTGTCAGATAGGCTTGATTTTGGGATTTTGTTGTCCTCCATGGTAACTCCATTCTTTGCTTGAGATGGGTGGCTTTCCATTTAATTTCTATCAGCATTCCTCAGTGTGCTTGCCTTCTTGCAATAAGTGCACCAAAGATTATCTTAGGTGTTCCTATTGTCTCTCCCTAAAAACCTTTACAGGTCTACTTTTATATTCTATAGTGTCTTTAGTTATTTAGTTTTACTCACCAAGGTTGAACCTTCTAAAACTTGAGGCTCAAGCATAGCACCTCTTTAGCTTTCTTCTTCTCTAATAAAAGAAATTGCCTCCTCCAGTGGAGGTGTTTCCTCCTTGTCGAGAATCTAAACTCTTACCTAATCAAATTTAGGATTAAGTCTAGCAAGAAAATCATAGACTCGGTCTTTTTCAATAACCACTTCAAGATTGCAGCATCTTTGGCACATTTCATCTCAATGATCCCGACAATGATCAAATTTCTACCATAAATTTTGTAGCAAATTTGCATATTCAATCACAGATTTGCTCTCTTATTTAATTGCACTCGCCTTGACTTTGGTCTCCTACACAATAAGTTTGTTGTACTACATCCCAAATTGCTTCTATAGAAGTTAAAAACATATAGGTGTCGCTAATTTTAGGATTCATACAATCCCACAGCCATGACATGACCATAGAATCCGCTTCATCCCATGCTTCAAAACCTAGATCTCTTGGCTTTGGTGTGGCTCCCAAATGATGACTGACTCTTCCTTTTCCCATCATGTAAGTCCCAACAAACTAGGATCATTTCAGATAATTTTTTTTATTTAGCCTATATGTAGCCATAATGTTATGCAGATCACCTATTGTCTAGTTTGAATTGAGTTCTTCAGATTAAACGTAATCAATTGTAGCCTTTGAAGTAGACATAGAATTTAAGGAAAAAAATAATGTCTTTGTAATTGATGAAAGAAAACCGAAAACTAGGCTATTTTGGTAATAAAGGCCAAATAAGAATCATAGCAATGAAGGCTGATAGATCAAGACATAATGATAGCTATGAAGGTCGGGTGAAAACACAAGAGACGACAATGGCAATAAAGAACAAAATAATGGCAATGAAGGCCAGAAACCACAAAGGTGATGGAGGCCCAAAAAAACGAAAGAAAGCCAGAAAAGAGCCTAGGGCTCTAGTACCATATCGACAATAGGGAGGAAAAAATGAAATTTATTATTAATACGGAATAATATACTATAGACCAATAGAAGTCAATATAAAGAATTCTCTAGGACTAAAATAGGAAACTATCTATATCTATTAATCCCATGACTCATGGGATGTCAATATCTTTTTTAAATATATTTACGCTAATTCTGTCATGATAATAAGAGATTACATTAGATGTACATTTCCATAAATTTTCTCCCATTGGGTTTTTCCGAACAAGGTTTTTAATGGGACATTCTTTAAATACCATCTTAGAGTAGATCTTGCTAGTACTGCTCATAATGCAAGCTTCATTTTCCCTTAGACTTTAGATTTCTTGTTTGAAATTTCTCTTTAGGCTTTATTTTATTTTAGCTTTTTTCGAAACATTTTGTAGTTTTTTCTTTCTTTTTATCAATAAATTTGGAATGGGGTGTAGGATTAGGTTTTTAATTGATGTCCACCTAATTGAAATGTCCTTGACTCCTATAATGCCAATTATCTGCTCTAATCACATCTAGTAAATGAAAAAGAAAGAGAGAGAGAAGGAAAGGTAACTTATTACAATACCAAGCACTTCAAACTTTAATGTTATATATAGAAGAAATTGGCTAATATCTTAGATGTCCAATATTAGAAAGTCCACTTATAAACTATCGTCTTCTCACGTGTAATAATAGCCTGTTCCACTGTTCCAGTTTTCCTCATTTTTTCCTACTTTTGGTGCCTTGTTACTTCGTTGTTTCTGAATCCACTATTAGTTGTCTACCTACAACAAATAAAACGTGGGTACTTGGAAAATAGGAAACTTTCTTCACTTTGCATTGATCTCAACTTTTGGATAAAGAACTTTTTGAGTTTCAATGGAGGAAGTGTGTATGTAAACACAAAACATTTAACATGTGAAACGAACTTGTTTATTGGTGACATGTGCAGATGTTGACAGATATATGATCAAGCAAAACTCTTATGATCAATATCCATTTTCGACAGTTGATATGGACGTGACCTTGACCAACAACAACGAAGGTCTCTCACTCTCTCTCTCTCTCTCTCTCTCTCTCTCATGGTGTTGAAATTTGGTCAAGTAGATCGATGAGAGGCTTAAACTTCGGAGCGAAGGATGTCAAGCTCCAGCACATCATTTTTAAAGCCGAGAACTAACTTCTTATGAGTAGTGTACTCATTAGCGGAATAAATAGTTTTGCAGGCAGCTAATTAAATACGTTTACATGTCACTGAACAATCCAGATTGAAAGGAATATTGTACATGAGCAGGGCGGAGGGAGCCGGCATATGACCCCTGTATTTTTCATAACTTTTGTTTTTGACCATATTTTTTAAAAAAAAACTTTTCATGTATGCCTCTCTTTCCTTAACAAAATTTTATATACGCCCCCATCATTAACAAATTCTTTCCCCTAATTTACTCCTATTAAAATCACTTTTTATATGTACCTCATTAACTTTTTGTTCTAATTTACCCCCGTATCAATAATGTTTCATGAGCAGGGCGGAGGGAGCCCAGACCATGGGGGCATATGATCCCTGTATTCTTAATAATTTTTGTTTTTGACCATATTTTTTAAAACAACTTTTCATGTATGCCTCTCTCCCCTTAACAAAATTGTATATATGCCCCCATCATTAACAAATTCTTTCCTCTAATTTACTCCTATTAAAATCACTTATTATGTGTACCTCATTAACTTTTTGTTCTAATTTACCCCCATATCAATAATGTTTCTCTAATGTATCTCCATTTAAGTATCTTTTTATCTTTTATTGCTCTAAAATAATACTATTTTTTAATAAATATGGTCTTCATAAATAAATTTTCCTAATTGCTTTTTTAAAATGATTTTTCTTGATTGTGTTTATACTTAAACCTCTTTTCCATGCATCGCTTTTACACTCCCTAAATAACTATTATCAATTTTGCTCCATCAAAATCATTTTCTTATAGGTGATCTACTCTTTTTTTTAACTAAATTAAACTCAAAAGAAAATAGTAAATCAAGAAGTAACTTAACTTTAAAAAAAATCTTACATTTACGTAGGAAAAAATTTAACAAATTGAGTACGCATGTTCTTTTAACCATTTTATAGTATTAAGAGTTGATATATTGATAATTTCTAGAGTTGTTTGCACTCTTAGTTTATGCCTCCCTCAAACACAATCCTAGCTCCACCCGGTACATGAGCCTGGTATATGTCCTTTCCGTCAAGAATGGAGTCCAAGCGACTTGTAATTAGGACTGAACAAGTTCAATTAAGACTTTATAAACTAAAATAATGGTGTAATCAAATCTTATCTTAGTAATACCATAAATATCTGTTTTAATTTCTTAGATGTACTAGGATGAGGGACACGCCTCCCCGTTAGTTGTACAATACATACATACATATATATATATATATGTATGCATATGTATGTATTGTATTTTGCATGTAAAATAATATTTCAACACAATTAATCATTTTTCCTATTTGTTCCCCTTTAAAAGTATACAAAATGCTTATAGTTCCACTTTTAAAGTGAATTGAACTTTAACATGCATACCATTTGTATATCTAAAAAAAAAGATATAAACATAGCTGAATTAACCAATCTATAATTATTCTTCAAGTTAAAAAATTATCATTTTATACAAAAAAATAATACTGTAAGTTAATTTATCACAATGCTATAAAATTACTTAAGGAACAATAGAAAATATAACATTTGAAAAGCTATAAAAGAACAAGTAAGCATGTACGTATTCAGGTAAAAAGAATGCAAACAAGATGTTGAGCGAAAAAAATGTAAGCGTGAAATAAAAAAAAAAAAAGGTTCAGCACCCATTAATTCGTTCTTCTATGTAATCTAATTTATTGAAAAAGGAATAAAACGAAGGAAAAAAATGCATAAGAAAAAAAAAAACGCACACAAGGAGGCGTTAAAGTACAAAAACAAAAATGGTCATCACCACTTCTTTATGTACTAGCATGAGGCACGCCTCCATTATCAAACTTTTTTTTTT
>LNSY01385837.1:0-10312 GCA_002024485.1 Artocarpus camansi
TATATATATATATATATATATATAAATTGTGAGATACCACTTAATTTATGCCCTAGTCTTTTCAATTTTCCAAATCCGTTTCTACGAAAATAAAATCTCAAACGGTTTCCTAAAGTTGATAAGAGAATGTGGAATGAGCAAATTAAAAAGTCTTGCTTATGAAAATGGCAATTGGCAGACGTCAGCCACCTCAACGCTTGTTGTAATGAAAGCTTGTTGATAGTTAGGGTCTTCAAACGTTATTTGATGCTTTTCACTTCAAATTTTGGCCAAGCAAAAATCGGAGAAATCGAAAGAAAAGAATCCCAGGCTATTCAGTTGCTACAGAATTTAAACACTTCTCGGAACATTTCTGATGCAATGCAAAATTTAAAATAAAAAAGTCGCTTTCTAGTGCATTATTATTTTTGACAGGTACTTAACAAATGTTACACTTGTGTCAAATTTTACACCAAGTATGACATATGTTAAAATTTTAGGGCCTGTTTGTTTCGATATTCGAATCATGGTTTGAATTATTTTGCTACAGTATTTTCTCTCATAAAAATTTAAATTTTCATTCAAATACTCTACTCAAATCATTTTGATATTTGATTGCAATTACTTGATGTATTTACTTTTTCGTTTAATTATTACAATATTGTTATTTTTAAATTACTTTGAATTAAAGGTTTACATTTACAAATTTTAAAACTTGATAGTAATGTTTAAAATAATATTATGCATTAAAATACAAAAAAAATAGCATATCAAATATATAATTTCAATTTTTTTAAGTTTTAAATATAGTATTGTTGTTAATATTTGTTCCGGAGATGGTTTGGAGACAATCTTGGGAACAACTAACAAGCATTGTTGGGAAAAATTAATTCATTGACTCTTACAAGCTAAATAAAGAGAAAAAAAAAGAAGAAGAAGAAGAAAAATGAAGACAAACTATCTTATAAGAGAATTATCTTATAAGAGATTCTCATAAAATAGATGGCAAGATAAGATTATGCGAGTACTGGGAGGTTGTTAAAACAATTTAGTTCTAACTAATTGTAATATAAAACTCTTCTTGGCAGTTACATTAAAAAATAAAAAAACTGTTATAATATAAAGTTTTTATATATTATAGTTTTAAACTTAAATCTTTAGTTTTAATTAATTTATCAAACAGCCCATATAAAATATAATACTGGAAAACAAGGGAAAGGAGCACAAAAGCAAAAATAAAAAGAAGAAATTGGAGTTAAGAGAGCATATAGAGATAAAGAATGATTTGAGCAAGACAAGTTAGAATCTTATGGCAATGAAAAGCTAGAAATGTAGTTATGGATCGCTAGTATTGTGCTTAAGATTTATATTCACTTAACCGACAATTAATTTTTATTCAAAAAAAAAAAAGTGCTTGCTGGTGGCTGCCACCTTTCAAATTTGGCTGTTTAACAACAACAGGAAAAAAAATTAACTCCAAAAGAAAGAAAGAAAGAAAAAAAAAAAGCTTACATGCCACGTACCAAGTACCGACAACCAAAGCGTCGTTCTCAAAATTTTCAATATAAAAAAGTAGCCTCCTTTCCCATGTTGGGTCTCACCTAACATTCATAAACGAAATCCATGCAAGAAAAAGAAAATTAAAGATACGTGTTCATTGGCAAAAAAATAAAAATAAAAAATAATAATAATTTCCAAAGATATGAGTTCTATAGAAGGAAATATGGATCAATAAGTAAGACACTCTAAGCAAATAAGAAAACACAATTATTTGGTAGCAAAACTTATAATGCGCTTGAAAACTCAATGTTTGAACCGTAAACACTAAATTCAAAATTTGAGTGAAAATATTGTAAAAAATTAATTTGAGCTATGGTGTAATATTAAAAAAAAATTATTTGTTTAAATCGAGAATTTAAATTAAGATTTAAACAATGAATTTCGTTAACAAATTTCATATTTTATAATTATGAAATTATGTGATGAAAATATAATGAAAATTCACAAGCATTTTTGTATGTGATTCTTGATGAATTAAGATACATTTTTCATGTACAAATTTTGTCAGATAAATACCCTAAAATTTGTTAAATGCTTTAATAGACAAATCTAATATCACATATATTATGTGAAAAATCTGATTTTTGTGATAAAAATGTGCATTAAGTTAATATAGGAAAATAAGATTAAAGTATCGTGCCAAAATTCTAATTAGTATAAAAGATAGCAGTATGCTAGTCAGTTGAGTTAATATAGTTATTTATCCACCAAAGATGGTATTCAGCATATATAAAGTCACTCAAAGCAGTCAAATCAACAACATAGTAAAATTATACAAAGTTAGTTTCTTTACAGATAGATCAACAACTGTCGATAAAAATTAAACATTATGAGTATAAAGTGTACTAAGATTTTTTTTTTTGCTGATAAAGAAAATATCTTCCCCCAAATCACATTGTCAAAACAAAAAAAGTACAGTTTTGGTTGAAATTAGAATGCTAAGGTGATAATTGTACTTTGATATAGATTATACTTTGATCTTATGTTTTGGACATCAAAAATTGTACAAAAACCACTCCAACACGCTAAGGGATCCAAATTTCTCAAGGGCGACTTAGCAATATGTTGAATTTAAGTCCCTTGAATCAAGCTCTATAAAAGCTGCGGGTTAAATTGAAAATTCAATTCTTTCTTTCTCTCCAAGTTTGTTCATAGAAAAAAAAAAAAAAAATTCTCTCTCTTGGTCCTTTCTAAAACCGACCCCCCCAAGTGCTAGGATCCTCAAATTTTTGTTGTTTCAAGCCTCAATATCCTCACTAGAAGCAAATTTAAGAAGTTTTAGTGTGATCCAATGTGATTTCAAGGTAAAAATTCAAACTTTTTTAAATGGGTTTTTTGTCAAGTTTGGTTTTTATGCTAGAAGTTAATTTCTATGTTCTTTTCTTGATCTTAAGGAGTTCTAGAGGCCTTTTTCACCAAGAAAAGTTACTCTAACAACTTTGAACAAGCTAGGTATAATTCCTAACCTTAGACCTTTATTTAAAGTTGATATTTTTATGTTTTTTATGGGTTGTAAAATATGATTATAGACTATGGCATGTAAAGGACTTGTTATGGCATGATTTATTTAGGTGTCGCATGGTTATGTATGTGATGACTTGGTTGCAAAAAGTGTTGCAACACACTTTACAACAATTTTTAAAAATCTAAGTTTTTGAAAGGCTTAGAGATAGAATTGATTTCCAAGCTTACATCTAATTTATTGGAAACATCAAGTCGAACTTTTTTGTGAAGAAATTTTCCTTAAAATCGGATCTAGCCAAAAGCCATTTTTTAAAACTATCCTTAGATAACAAACCCAAAGTCCCTTGAGATGACTGATTTTGAGAAACGCTAAAACATGAAAGTTGTATATCTCGTCGAAATTTTCAATTTTTGTGAAACAAGGTTTCGATCAATTCCACACCAATTTTGAGTTGTAAATGCTATACAGTTTTATAGTATAGCCTTTTAAATTGTAAAAATTAAAAAATATTTTTAAAATGATTGAATCTACCCATGAGCCTTTGGAGAGTTTTAATCATTATTAAAAACTACACATTACAGTGCCAAACCGTTTCGTTTGATGTTGGGGGCAAAAAGGTCAAATTTTTACATTTTGGGTCAAAACCATTGAAATAAGCAAAACTGCATTTTTCCCACTGCACAGTCAAGGTTCTTGCATTGTTTTGTACAAAAAGACAACACTAGTTTATTTCTAAAAATTTTGAACATTTTTCAAGACCCTTTAGGGGCAAAAATGTCAAGATCTTCATAATTTGGATATAAATCTTAAAGATAAGAAAAGAGGAGCTTTTCACTGCACAAGCAGATTATTACTGCACTGTTTTGGGTAGCAAACAGTCATAAGTTTATTTCCAAATGTTCGGTGATTTTTCAAGACTCGTTGAGGCCAAAATCGTCATTTTTACAAATGATCAAATGGACCCAAGCTTACCGATTAAGCTCAAAGTTTTAAAACAAGCAATGATTCACAACACACAAAGTTTCAAGCCATTAAGCGAGACGTTAATTGGCTTCAAATTACGTAAGTAACGGTATAGGATTAAACTGTTAGCATAGATGCGAACTAATAGTCAAGTGTCACATTAACAAGGCATAAAGCCGATTAACCAAGGTGAAAGGAATTAAGTGGAGCGTTAACGCAAGTTTCAAGTAAGTTTAAATCTCACCTACGGTATAAAGTAAATGATTTTTTTATACCTTATACATGAAAATTGTATAATTGTAAATGTTATGCATATTAACTTTAATACCAAGTTATGACATAAAGTGTGTTCACTGAAATTACAAAGTTGGTAATCTAAACCTAAAGTAAGGAAGATAAGTAAGATAATTTAGTATTATATCAACCGCCACTCAGGTAAGGATTATAAGTCTCCCGACCCAAGGGGAGCAACAAGTTAAGACACAATCTCAGTGTTCAATAATCACATGCACTCGGTACGAACACTTAGGCTTGTAATGAAGGATAAGTTATAATGTTTCATAAGTAAGCATAAATGGAACCATGCATTGCATTAATGTTGTAATCCTATAAATGTTTTGTGAAAAATGTTTGAACTTGCTGAGTGAAAGCTCAACTTGCTCCTTCATGTTGCGGGAAATCCTACTAAGAGGCTCGTATGAAATATTGATGAGCTGGGCGCGGCGGTGAGACAAATGAGAAGATTGGGCTAGGGAAATCGTTGAAAGGTTTAATTCATGCACTGTTTATTTTATAGTATATCATGCTTTAGTAGTAAACTAGTTCTGCTTTTGCAATTAAGTTTAAGAAAACAGTTTGTAATATAACTAAGTGAATGTTTTTAATACTATGACGAATAATAAGTAATATGATTAAGTTTTAAAATATAAGTAAGATTAAAAAAAAATATTCCGTATTTTTACAAGAAAAAAAGAATTAAGTTTAAGAAAAAGATCATTAAGTAATGGCTCGGAAAACCAGGTCGTTACACATGGCTCCTAAACTCCCTTTTAATTTTACTTTTGTCCAACCGTATGGGTAGATATTGCTATTTTAATTATTTCATTAACTTTTCTATTGTTTAATTTATGATTGAAAGTAATTTTGTGTCGCGTATGCTAGACACTCGTAAATTAGACTGTTGAAAAGTTAATCTAACAATTAGAACAACAATACCTATTGTTGTGGCAATAATAAATACAACGTTAAATTGATATGCCAATAACAAATTTGGTATTTAATTCATATTGGTTAATATATTGTCTTTTTGATTTAATAATTACCAAAATTTCACTTTTTAATTATTTTAAAATTTTACTTTTATAAGTTTCAAGGTTTAATAATTATAACAAAATATAATATGACATTTTAAATATCATTATGAATTAAAACGTAAAATAAAATAACACATCAAACATGCAATATTCACATTCTCTGATAACAAATATAACATTGACATAGTCTTTTGTATAAGAGATGGTCTTACTAGCATAATTTTTTTTTTTTCTTATTTGGCTGCTGAGGAGTTTGGATCTACATAAGCAATTAAGGCTTTGTGAAAATTACATACTATGCCTTCATTTATATCAGGCATAAAAAAAAAATAATAATTACACCGTACTACTATTCATGTTACTTTTTTTAAAAAAATGTTGGTTGTTTAATGTTTTTCTTATTAATTCAAATAGACAAATTCTAATCCTCTCTCAACTCTCTTTCTATTTTTTCCCTTCTCATCTATCACAATATTTTTAATTGCATAATACGGTTCAAACATGCGTAATATTTATCAAAATTATTTTCCGTAAACTTTTTATTCAAAAGCTTCAATCTTTTCATGCACATCGAACTTGAAAATTTCTGAGAATACATAGTACGACTATTTATATAATCTAAGACAGAAAAGATTTATGAGTTGAAAACTGACCCAAATTCTCTTTAAACAACGCTTCCTGAATTTTGCCGGCATTTGGCAGCAACCATTAGCTGGCGTGCCCACCATGCCCCAAGTTTAACTTCATGAGAGAGAAGAAAACAAAAATCATAGTGTGGCGAACGAGGTAATATCCAATCTGGCCTTTTTATAAATTCAGTTACAAAAGGACAAAAACAAATTTATAATGGTAAATTAAAAAAAATATTAGTGCCGAATTGATCAGAGTACTAGATTTGAACCAACAACTAAATTTCACATTTCGGTAGCAAAGAGGTGAAAAACCTCCTACTCCCAATGACGTATAAACAACACCGAAGTCAGCGGTGACAATATTTTCCCTTTTTTTTTTCTTCTTCCCTTTAAGAGACGAAAAAAGATCAGATTACCAACTCCACTATTCTTTTTTTGTTTGAAATGAAACTTCGATAATCGACTCTGCAAATTAAGCGTAGAGAATGTTTAGTGTAATAGGATTATTGGAACTAATTGACTTGTAGATTAACAATGTGGTCCTAATCTTGACGTGCAAATACAAAAAGAATGTCAATAGGCTGTGTCTCTCTCTGAAACATTTAAAATTTGCAAAAGCATTAACATTTACAAAAATTCATGTCACATTTCAATATAAACACAATTTTACACCAAGAGAACCAAAATGAAGTAAACAACGAACGTCAGTATTTCTGTCCAAGCATCAACTCAGGGATAAGTTATACAAGCAAGCAATTTTGAGCAGATCTGTCTTAGCTCTATCGAAGGATCCGTCAAAGAAATACTATAAAGTATGGCCCTCGCTTCTAATAGTCCACTCGATATACTCGCCACTATCTCGTCGTCACTACCCATAAGAGATGCCATCAGTTTAGCCCCAGCCATTTTCTCCTGATGAAAAATATCCCATCAATTTAAGTCTATAAGTCAGGCTTAACCAAGCTAGATTACCTGGTAAGGATCACGGAATCTAGGTATCACGCTGCTAACGAAATATAAATAACGTGAAAATCCATTGCCAAAATGCGAGATGAGAAATGGGTCATAAGCAATAAACCAGAAGTTGAGCGGTAAACAACGTTTTCCGTACCTTCTCTGAACCTTTTTTAAGAGCTTTCAAGGAGAGTTTGAGAAGATCACATGCACAAGGACAGACAGAAGACTTGAGATGATAGACAGCTGAAAAGAGAACTTGGAGGCATGCAGCTCTAATATCCGATTCACTCATCGTCTGTATCATTTCAATCAATTTTAGAAATAAAGTGGGATAAAGAATGACTTTAAAAGAAGATCCAGTGATAACAAGCATATTGTTATTATTAACTTCATAGCCGAAATAAATACCTCAATGGAAGAAATGAGATGAGGAAGAGCCCTTTTAGCAAAGCGCTTCTTCCCAGAGTCGGAAATCTTTTGACAAGCACTGATGAGAACATTGGCCATGCACAAACGGAAAGAGAGAGGAACTAGCGCCCCAGATGTATGTATTTCCCCGCCCAACTGCGAGGTTGAAACATGTTTTTTCCTATCCGACTTAAGTTGATTGATCACGTAATTAAGAACAGGTTCATTCTTCTCTTGCTTGGAGTCCGTAAATGATTCTGAAGCTTGTAGATCCGCACATATCATTAGTGCAAGACAATCAATGCACCCATGTTGTGCTCTGGAAACTAGGGAAAATATAAAGACATCAAAGTCAGCAATAACAGTAATTCTTGCTTTAGTTTTGGAAACCAATTTTTTGCATACCTTCATCCTCATGAAGAGAAGGCCATAACAGCACTGTCTCTAGTGATTTTTTAACTTCTTGCATAGCAGGCTGAGAAAGTGAATCCCTGCCTCTGACCTGAAACCGTGAAGAGTAGATTAAAAATGATGGGGAATACTTGGTTAAACAAAAAGCCCTAGCAATAAAAAAACAAGGTATGAGAACGCAGATAACGGCTCAGATAATTACCACAAGGGAAGTGCAAATTGAAAACAAACAAGTTTTTATCTTTACTAAGTCTCGAGAATTTGTAGCATGTTCTAGCTGCGACGCAATGATAGGTATGAGCACCTAGGAAAAAGAAAACTTCATCAGTGAAAACCAAACACTAAGAATCTTCCTGAAAACGAAAACTGAGAAGATAAAATACAAAGTGTAGCCAATATTATGTACTTGAGGATGAATTCTCCCACACAGGTCAGCTGCCAGTTTGCGTACATCTTCAAACTCATGCTTGTAAAATGCCCTGAAATTAAAAAATTAAAAAAATAAAAAAAATTTATTATTGAACAGGAAAAATATAGAATTCCAATTTAGCTTTGAAGTTCTGTGATCTCTCTGTCATGAATCAACCTTTTGAAAAGGAGAGAAGCAACACACTCATGACCAAAGAGCTTGACATCCCCGTAATCTGGAATCAAAAGGAATGAAAGCACGAAATTAACCAAGAGGCTAAAATATCACCCCAGAGAGGGAAAGAGTATCAGTCAAAGAATGTACAAATTTACGCGGCAGTCAAAAAACAATATTATTAGTGTTTGTGAACGTGTGAGAGTCAGAGAAAGCGTAGAAGGTAGACACAAAGCTGGCCAATACCTTGATTGATAAGTTGGCCATACATGGCAGATGAATTAAGATCATTGAAGACACTTAACGGAAGCATCCTAATAATGAGTAATGGGCAAAGGTGCTCAAACAGCTGTTGCTGCATATTTGCGGAGTCATCACTTGTATACGTTCTACCCTCCCATGTAGAGAAGCTGCTCTCCTCCACACTGCAAAAAAGAAAGTGTAAATGGGAAACAGGAAAATACTGCTATGAAATTGAAAACCTCAGAAAGTTCTTTATCCTTAAAGCTAATACATGTTCGATCCAAACATGACACATAATCAAGGTCATGAACTCGTATGTATACCTTCAATGTTTTAAAAAGAAAACATAAAAAAGTTATCATGGTTATTTTAGTATGACAGACGCTTAAACGTTGGACACAAAAATATCCATAATTTGTTAGATTTGAAAAGGAAAAAAAATGAGAATCACCAAATTATACACATGCTCTATTGGTGCTAGAATATTTTTAAGTACCAGACAGAATAACTATGTTAAAATGAGGAAACAAATCATGAATTCTGTGCCACTTGGGTTGCAACTTAAGTAATGTAATGGCTATTGAAGTTCAATCAATAGCTCTAACTTGATAAACCTAAACTATGAAAGATGGATCAATAAAAAACTGGGTTAGAGGCGTGTAATCAAATTATATGCATATCTATAAGGATTAGATTAAACATTTACTCCATCTGTGCTTTTGTATGCAGCAAAACGTGGTAGAGGACTGTATCAGCAGCTTCTGCCAGGTGTCTACTTATATGACTCAAAAACTTTACAATGGTAGCATTTGAAGGATCCGCAAACATCTTGTCAATCAACGGTCCAACTAGGGCATCCCAGTTATGAACCTATGATTTTACAAAAATAAAATCAAATCAGGAAAGCTAAATATTAGAAAGAAAATTATTATTCTCGCTTAAATTTCAAAGTAGGTAAAGCCTGGACTTCATGTCAAATAAAATAAGTACTCAAATTAAAACTTTAAAATGAGATTCACATAATTAAGAGACTGAAAATGCCCATAATAATTATAAAAATTACTCGTCCAGAACAAATGCTTCAAAGAATATACAGAATCCAACATTTAAAAAAACAAAAAAAAAGGACCTTTAACACTAGTATTTTGGGAGTTAAAAGAGATACTCTCTAAATCTTAGGTCTAATACAACGTGTGTGTGTGTGTGTGACATCAGAAGTGCTTCTAGACAGTGGAGGCTGGAGTGAATGATTGACACGAGGAAAATACATAGTGACCATCTCCTTTGACAAGCATAATTTTGCTCTCCAAAGAAAAATAATACAAAATATTGTAAATTAATCTTACACTTCTTGACCACTCGGGGATCAGCTTGAGCACTTGATCATTCTCCAACTTTGATCCTGGAATACAGTTACAAGAAGAAGAGCTTGAACTCGTAATCATGTACAGGATTAATGAAACACTTGTGCATCAATACTTGCTCTATTTAGTCACCAAAATGAAGGTAGAGAGTAAAATTCTGAGGTTCAATTGAAGGTTTTGAGATTCAAAAGGTTTCAGCCAATCAAAAAAATTCAAAATGATAATCAGCACTTTCGGCAAAATCAGTTCTAACCAAAACTTTTGGTTATTACAACATAAAGCTCTCACATGCTACATTGATTAAAAAAAAAGTGAGCTATAGTGTAAAGCTTTCACATGCTACAGTTTTAGTTCAAAAGTTTCAATTTTGACCACACTTCCCAAACACCCAATGCCAAAGTCAGAAACCATGTTGAAAGTATGGATTTATGCAT
>LNSY01385840.1:0-10160 GCA_002024485.1 Artocarpus camansi
CTATCAAGTCACATACTTGATGACCTTATGCAGAATTAACTATTTATAGAATTAAAATGGAAAACAATAATAAAAATACTTCTTTATTAATAAAATGCAAATGTAATAAAATCAATATATGGTCATTATATAATTGGCCTACGACACATCACTAACAAGCGTAACTGAAATTTATTGGTTTTTAGATCTTACTTTTATTCACCACATAATGAGATATTAACAACTTGCTGGTATTAAATGTTCCTCATGTAACAAGCAACAAGTAACAACCACAATCATTGAGACCAGAAGCAATCGCAGAAAAATTTGTATATTTCTCCGAAACTCCTCAGCTTATTATTGACGACTGAAACACAAACTGTGTGATAAAAAACACTGCAACTCAAACGCCTCATTTACGAAACTCAAATTTGCAATTGGCATAACCTGAAAAATTAAAGATGCAGAAAAAGGAACATTTCAAATCATTAGAACAACAACAGACTTGTTGACTTGGTTGGTTGTAGCCAAATATGGTGAGCTGAAGACAAATTTTGCTTACTTGGATCACTTGTGACAATAAGGCCGGTACCCTTGAATTCACAGCTTGAATCAAGCTTTCCGTTTGCCTGATAGTAGAGATTCATAGCAACTGAGGCGTGGCTAACGAGATTACTTGGTTCATAGCAAGCACCTCCAGATTTTATGATACTACAGTCTACACGACTGCAGGCATAGTCGATGCTGTCCTGCAGCATCTGATTGTTCGCCGATGGAGTTGCCACGCACCACTTTCCCTGCAGTTGCAACAACACCATAAATCATTACCTTTAAAAAAAATTAAGGTTTGTTCATTTTAGTCTTATCAAAGGAGTTACTAATCAGTCATTACCGCAGATGATAAATCTATCAATGAGTCTCCCCCTACAAAAGAGTTTACCATGTTACGTACAAGAAGATGAAAAATTTGAAGAAATCCATATCAAATGTGCTAGTGACATAGAGAGAAACTATGAAGAGTTCAACTCTACTTACCTTTGTAAGTGCAGTTGCCATAGCCTGCAAGTTGGTAAAAAGGAGAGGAAAAAAAAATGTCTAGAATTAGAGGAGCATTACATAGGGAAAACAAAGAAAAAAGAGAGCTCTTGTAGTTGTTTTTGAGTAGAGCAATGATCCACGTCATGGAAAATTGCTCATGTACATGTGTCAAAATACTATAGGTTCTGTAAAACTGAAATGACTCTTTTTGCCTTAATTTTTTTAATCTCTAACAACTTCTAGTTCTTCCCATGATGAAACTACTTTTACATGATGTGTATCAATTTCCTTTTGAGCGACATAATACATACGAGATTTGAGAAAGAAAATGGCATACTTGGGTTTTTTATGGAGATGAGACCAGAGTTCTCAAAGTCGCAATTCCATTGGTGCCTTTCCTTTTTTTGGTAATAAGCATTCATAGCAAATGAAGCATGATGAATAAGTGTATTTGGGTGATAGCATGGATTAACGTTGCCACGTTTAATAGGGTTGCAGTCTTCTTGCACAATTTCACATGCAAAGTCTATGTTGTCCCTCAGTAGAGAATCACTTGCTGAAGGCTTTGCCACACACCATGTCTGAAAAATAAAAGAAAAAAATTATCACTTAATATGCAAAAGAGTTTTATGTCCTCTTATTAGTTCATCTGCATAATGTAGAATTAGTTACCCGCAAAATCTCTGCTGCGAAACATTCTCCTGCAAAGTCATTTGAAGTTAAGCAGCAAGGTGATGATCCAAGAAAAAACTACATCACTAATATTTAATAAAGTAGCAAAGTTTTTCAAAATGGCATCATGACCGATCCAATCCGTTCTGCCTTCTTTCCGATGGATCGGCTCTATTAGAGAAGGGCTTCCGATTCTCTGGACGGCCAAAGATTGAATGAAATGTTGGCATTGGGTTTCATGCATATCATTTATATAAATCAAAGATGAAAATGTTACAAGTAAATGGTTAAGACAACTTAATGACAAGAACAAACATGCAACATATATGGCGGCTAAAAAAAAAAAAAAATTGAAGTACCTAGGTTTAGAGACAAAACCAGAAGACAGAGAGAGAAAATGGCCAGAGACATGCTTTTCTGTTTCTGAGCCATATTTTGTTAGTCCAAAGACTATAGTACACAATGAAAAATCTGAAATTAATTAAGATGTGGGTTTTGAGAAAGAAAGGCTGAGATTGGGAGATAATAGAAACTTGAACAAATGCACTAGTATATAAACTCTCTCTACTTGCTTAAAATGGAACTTACTGAGTGCTTCCTAAAACACATTAGCAAAGTAATTAACATTATTAGCTATTAATCAGGGGTTTTCCATGAGCCAGCCTGGAAATAAAAAGTTTTAATCAAGACTTGGCCTTTTTTTTGGACTAGTTGTAGCGAATACTCAATACCTTGTTCTCTGCAAAGACAAAACCACACGTATATGTGTGGCCTCTTTTTTTGGTTGGACATTGGAATATGGCTTGTGTGACATAAATTATGTGTTATGACAAACAAACAGCACTAGAAATTTAACGTTTAACTTGGAAAATTTATTTATTTTTCTTCAGGACATGACGAGGAATATCAATATGGCAGGCAGTATGGAAAAAGTAACTGCAAATTCTTTTGCTTTTATGCGATAATATTTTTGGCAATAAAACATGTACGTGTTCAGTTTGGCTGTAAACTGATGTTCTTTTTGGCCTGAGACACATGCCCCTCCATAAAATAAATGCTGAACAAATATTATTATATTTATTTTTTGTGCCAAATCCAAGAATTACTTGATATTAGATCGACCTTCAGTTTCACCTTTTGATGCGGTACATTGGCACTCAAGTCATACTTGGTATTACCACTTGTATTAAAAACAAACTAATTACTACAATTTTTTTTTTATACTAAAAAAGTTTTCTTCTGAAATAAAACTAATTAATGAATAAGTTTTTCTATTAAAAAGTGTTATTTTTTTTTCTTTTGATTCAAAATGGAAGGACCTTATTTATAGTTTAATGCATGCATTTTTAGCATGTGGAGAAACTTTTGATCACACACAAAGAAATAGTTACGGCTAATGTTTCCTCCTCACATTTTGATCATAAAAGAAATGAAGGACCTCTAAAATTTTACAATATTAGGACTTGATTGAACTATAAACTTGCGCTACATTTTTTTTTTTTTTGAGGTCATAAACTTGTGGTACTTTGGATTGCCACTAGTAATTAAGAAACAAAAAAAGAAAGAAAGAAGAAGGAAAGAAAAAATGGGCATTCTTATAACAAAGAAAGCAATATTACTCTATTAGTGAAGCATGATGTTTTAGCTATCGGATTAATTTTTTAACGGTCTAATCTATTATTAGAAGTAATTCTGTATTATACGTTATAATATTTTTACATAGATAATCACATATTAGACTGTTAAAATCTTAATTCGGTGGTTAAAATATCATGCTTTATTGTTGGAGTAAAATTAGCTTATTCACATGAGAATTCCAAGAAAAAAAAAGGGGGAGGGGGAACCGCTAACTTGTTCTTAATGGAAGGCATGCAATCTGTTGGTCGTAAATTAATTGTTGCCAGGACCAAGATGGAGATTTGGAGATTATCCATTCAAATCAATATTAAAATTAGCGTATACTTAGGAAACACCGTTTTTTACAATTACATGACACGGTTACACAATAAAAATAAAAATAAAAAAAGTAAATTGGATATTTATATTCTTTGAAGAGACGATATGGTGTGAGACACATAGAGTGATTTTAATATTTTCAGAAACGCAGAAATCTCTAGTTACGTAAGGTGAGCGGGTCATACCAAAAGGGCCATGTGACATTGGGTTTTCTTCCCCCAATGTGTATTAGTGAATAATTTGTCTGTATAAAATTGTATGGATTTGATATTTCGTCATCATAGAATAGCACAAACTTCACATTAAAAAAAAAAAGCAAAAACTTTATTTCCACTTTGCTGAATGTAGACATAAATCCAAAACCGAAGTTTAGAGACACTTTCTTTCTTGGTTGTGGATGCTTTAATAATTATACACTTTTTTTATGATTAATAAGTTGGTTTGCCTTTTGCTTTAGAGTTGTTTTTATGTACATGTCTTCTTATTATTGGAAATACAAAATGCTGTCACTTGTTATATATACACAAATGCTTTAAATGCAATTATAAAACTCAGTCTTTGTTGTTTTTTTTTTCGCTTCTTTTCGTAATTAGTTCGCAACATTTTTCTTTAATTGCTCTAAAGTTTCTAATTATGTTAATAAAAAACTGTCTTATGTAAAATACGTGCTAGTCCTAAACTTATACAATGCTTATTCTACTTAAATTGTCTAAACAATTTACAAAAGCTACAAGTAAAATTTCAAGAAACCTAATGCATAAAAGTTTCAACATTATATTTTGAATTTGTGCTGGAAGTAATTATCAACTTGTGAAACCCAACATTAGAGGCATAGTGTCGTAAAGTGAAATAATCTTATAATTATCAAACCCAACATTATAAATTATTTATAAACATTTTCTTGGCACTAATCCCAGTAAATCCTGCAAAATGGCTTGTTCTTTTCCGTTCATAAAGCACTTTTGGTTCCAATATGATCACTACTCATGTTTATATTTTTCTAAAGTACTTCTTCTCTGTTTTTTTTTTTTAGGTAAATAATGTCATTACTTTCTGTCAGCTCTTTAAATTCTTTTATGATCAATTGACGTTTATTACTATATATTTCAGTTGTAGGTGGGCTGAAAATGGCCAAATACCAATTCAAATAAAAAAAGGGGTCAAGATAAATGTGTGGGCAAATATTCCATCAACGAAAATAAGCGGGAAATCTGATGGAACTTTTAGGAAAGGTTAACACGAAGTTGAATGGAAACACGAAGTTATTTGGCATATTGGTTAAAATCAATAACAAACAGTATAAAATTCTCACATATCAATGCCTATGACAAGTCAACCGAAGCTGACGAGCACATGGAGCTATGCTAGGGACATATGTTACTTGAAAATGCCAGTGATACAGTTATGTGCAAAGCATTCTCCCTCACACTGACTGGTCCTACTCGGTAATGGTTCAGGTGGATTAAGCCAGTCACCATCACTTCCTTCCGCTAGCTATTTGATGCCTTCTTTGTAGCATTCTCAACAGCCAGGACGAGGGGGAAAGAAGTTACTCACCTCTACACTATCAACTAGGGAGATGGAAGCATCAAAGATTACATCAACTATTTCACCCAAGCCACACTGAAGGTGAGACACATCGAAGATGAGACCCCAAAGCACGCATTTACAGAGGGCCTCAGAGGCAAGAACCTAACTTGGTCGTTGGCCTTTAAGCAACTGAACACTTTCTCTCAGATACTTGGGTATGATCAGAGGTATGCCAATGCAGCTAAGTATATGAAGAGTTCGCGAGAAGGTGAAAGCAGCAACAATGGCAGCAAGAAGGGAAAGAAGTAGAAGGCTATTCTTGAGCAATCTAACTCCAAGCAAAACAAGAAGCCAAGGGAGGGGAAGTAGAAAGTTGATAAGACCAAGGCCCCAACCGAGAAATTCCAAAGCTATACACCTTTGGTCACCAGCATTGACAAAGTGTTAACCCAGGTAAGTGGTAAGAATTTGTTGGTGGATCTGCCCAAGCTAAAGGGAAGTAAGGCTAAGAGGGATCGGAACAATAATTGCAACTTTCACAAGGTTATAGGGCATAATACCTATGACTACATTCAACTCAAGGACCAGATCAAAAGGCTAGTCCAAGATGGGCATTTACGGGAATTTGTAGAGCGAGTCTTAACTCCTGGCTCTATGGCCAAGAGAAACGACCAACCGACCCGAGACGTATAGACTCAACCACATAATGAAGATGGGAACGCCCTAGAACCCTTGAACATTATATACATGATCTTTAGTGGGCCAGTTACTAGGGACACCTCAAGTGGAAGACAGGCTTATGCTTGAGAAGCTCAGCTGGTAGAAAGGGGCAGCTTCATGAACATATCGGAGCACTTTAATAAGATCTACCGACAAGAAAATGTCCTTATCACTTTCATTGAGGAGGAGGTGGATAAGCTCATTCATCCGTACAATGGTGCCCTTGTATGCGAGCTCCAAATCGACAACAATATTGTCCAGTGTGTGTTGGTTGATAACGACAGTTTGGCTGACATCCTCTTTAAGCAAGCTTATTATAAGCTGAAAATCAGTAACGTCGTGCTTATCTCGATCCAAATACCTCTATATGGCTTCACTAGAGAATGCATCCAAGCAGTAGGGAAGGTCAATTTGCTAGTCACCTTCGAAGAGGGGGCTACTCGGTAACATGCATCGTCGATTTCCTTGTCGTCTCAATACAATATCATCATTGGGTGACCAACTTTGAATCCCTAAAGGCTATGGTCTCCACATATCATCTTGTGATGAAGTTCCCGATAAAGAATAGGGTTAGAATTATTAGGTCACGAGAGAAAGATTCTCGTGATTTTTATGCAAAAGCTATCAAAGAGGCTTCATCTCGGCAATTAAACGTCTCAGCTATATTCAAAGTGGACGATATACTTTACCCCGCAAAACAGAAACCCAAGATGTTGTCCGACCTTGATCCTCGACTCCCAAAAGAAGATATGAGAGCCACACTAGTGGAAAAGTTGGTGTCGTACAACTTAGACCCCGAACATCTTGACATAACAGTCCAACTTGGTTCTCAGCTAAAGCCTAAGACCCAAGCCGACCTAGAGAAATTCCTCATGGAATATCATGAGGTATTAATGTGGTCTTATAAAGACATGGTCGATATCGACCCTAACATCATCTGCCATAGTCTCAACATCTGCCTAGAGCACAAGCTGGTCATCTAGAAAAGAAGAACCTTCAATTCAAAAAGGTACGTTGCCATCAATGAGGTGGTCCAAAAGCTCTTAAAGGCTGGGTTCATTCGAGAGGTTACTTACCTAGAATGGCTAACGCAAGTAGTCCCGTTAAAGAAAACCAATAGGATATGGTGGGTTTGCATCGACTATACTGACCTCGATAAAGCCTACCCAAAGTATTGTTTCCCACTACCTCGAATCAATCAGCTTGTGGATGCAACTGTTAGACATGAGCTATTGAGTTTCATGGATACCTACTTTAGCTATAACCAGAGCAGGATGGCCAAGGAAGACCAAATCAAGGCTGTCTTCACAATGGACCAAGGACTTTTTTGCTACATGGTCATGCCATTTGGACTAAAGAACGTCGAAGTCACCTACAACGCTTAGTAAACAAGATGTTCTCTCGGCTAATCAGCAAGACCATGAAATTCTATGTGAACAACATGCTCGTTAAATCTATCCTAGCAATGGACCATATCATCGATATCTGAACAAACTTTGACGTTCTTCAAGAATATGGAATGAAACTCAACCGGACAAAGCATGCATTTGGAGTTGAGTCTAGCAAGTTATTCGTGGTAAATCAAAGAGGTCAACCCAACCAAAGCCCAAGATGTGATTGACATGCACTCACCCTGCATTATTAAAGAGGTACAGAAGTTGATCAGCATGATAGTGACTTATAAATTTATATCCCGGTCTATCGACAAGTGCCACCTCTTTTTTTTAGGCACTTAAGGGGATGTTTGAGTAGAGTAGGAAGTGTGAAGAAGCATTTTAAAATCTCAAAAGATACTTGGCCATACCCACGCTTCTGTCCAAACCTTTGCTGAGAGAAACATTATATGCATACCTAGCCGTACCCGAAAAAGATGTGAGCTCAGTCTTCGTTCAAGAAGAAGACAGTGTCTAAAAATCAGTCTATTACATCAGTCATGCATTTCAGGATGCCGAGGACAGGTACCTCCATTGAAAAAACTAGCACTTACCCTTGTCACTTCTGCCTGGGGGCTCCGACCGTACTTCCAACGTCATACCATTTGGGTCCTAACTAAGTATCCTTTGCAACAAGTCTTTCAAAGTCCAAAGGTATCTAGATGGATGGCCAAATGGTTGGTTGAGCTCGAGCAATATGACATACACTTTATCCCTAGAACGGTAATCAAGGTACAAGCCTTAGCTGATTTCATTGCGGAGTTCACAGATGACGAATAGAACACCCTTTCCATCAAGAAAGCTTCAGTCGAGCCCCAAGACTTTCCCAGTAGCAGCAAAAGCAACAACGCGACTAAGGTTGAGCCCAAGTGGAAGAACTTCATAGACAGATCATCTTGTGTCAACGGCTCAAGCATAGGCCTAGTCCTCACCAGCTTGGATAGCTATAAAGCCATTTATGCCCTTTGCTTCAACTTCAAAGCGTTTAACAACGAAGCCAAGTTTGAAGCATTGTTGGCTTAGCTCCGAATCGTATGAGACCATGGGGTGGACTGCATCTGCTTCCATAGCGACTCGATTCTCGTTGTCCAGGAAGTTGTCGGTGGATTCCAAGCCTGAACATAGTCTATGATTACCTACTTAAGGGAGGTTAAGGCATTACTAGGGTAGTTCAAAGCTCATTCTTTCATCTAGATCTTGAGATCCACGAACTTGAAGTTGATGCTCTTGCTCGACTAGCTTCAGGCTTAGGCGACAAAATTGACGTCAATCCTAATCGAGAGACTAGTTGAGCCAAGTATCAGCAAAGAGTTGGCTAGCATAACAGAGGAACAAGCAAGCACCTAGATGGACCTGGTCATTTAATACTTAACCATGGCTGAGTTACCCGAAAACCGAGAACAAGCCCAGCGCAGTTGCAACAGCTCGGCTTGATATTCGATGATCGAGGGAAAAGTTTACAGATGTGGCTACACTACCCCATGCTTAAGGTATGTTGGGCCCAAGGAGGCTCAATACCTCATGAAAGAGATCCACGACGATTGTATGGCAACCATGCAGGGGCATTCGTTGGCCCAGAAGTGCTTCTACCAAGGGTACCATTAGCCGACCATGGAACAGGATAGTAATAAATACATGTGAAAATGCCTCAGATGCTAGTAGTTTCCTCAAAAAATTAGACATCATGCCAAGCCACTCAATTTCGTCACATCTGGTTAGCCATTTGCTAAGTGGGCAATCGACCTGATCAGACCTCTCCCCCAAGCTTGGTCATAGTTCAAGTATTAAATAGTGTCCATAAACTACCTCACTAAGTGGGTAGAGGTCAAACCTTGCACCAACATGACCTAGGAAAATGCTCCAACTTCATCTAAAAGAACATAATCTACCAGTTTGGAATTTCGCATACTATAGTTACTGACAACACCAAGTAGTTTGAATCGTCAAGCCTCCTCCACCTATGCAAGCAGTTTGGCATCAATAAGGTCTTCTTTTCATCCGGCTTAGAGCAACGGGTAGGTTAAAGTAGGCAATCAGGGACAACTTGAAGTAAAAACTAGAAGGGCTTTAAGGTGCATTGATCAACGAGTTCCCGAAGGTGCTTTGGGCATATCATACCATAGCCTGGACTACCATAGAGGAGACTCTATTCTCCCTCGTCTATAGAGCCGAAGTTGTAATCCCTACAGAGGTTGGCCTGTCGAGCTTCAGAATCAAATGTTATGATGACCCTAAGATGCCAAACTCATGATGTCTGAGCTCGACCTGTTAAAGGGGAAAAGATACGCTCCACAGCTCAAAACCAAGTTGTTGCTTAGTACTACAATAAGCGGGTTCATTCGAGGAGTTTTAAAATTGGTGATTTAGTACTCAAAAAGGTCATTGTTTAGTAGCCCGAGCTCGGGTCATTTGGACTAAAATAGGACAGGCCGTTTAAAGTGATCGGTATTAAACAGCTAGGCACGTATAAGATCATTGACATAGAAGGGAATGTGCTCAACCACCCTTAGAATGTCGAGCACCTAAAGAAACTTTATTGTTAACAAAGAGCCAAAACTCCTTTTTTGACATAGAAGGGAATGTGCTCAACCACCCTTAGAATGTCGAGCACCTAAAGAAACTTTATTGTTAACAAAGAGCCAAAACTCCTTTTTTGACATCTAGCGTCATTCTTTTGTAGCAAGAAGGTCTACTAAGTAGAATTGAGGTCTATAAGAAAAGATGTTAATGAAAATGTCCATTTTAAAGAATTCTTCCAACCAACTCGCACTAAAGAGGCTATAATTTATGAAAAGGGAAGGCCACCCTAACTCTAGTCTAAGGGGCTAAGCC
>LNSY01385863.1:0-12677 GCA_002024485.1 Artocarpus camansi
TAAATAGTTTATCTTATAAATAAAAGTATTATGAAACGAATGTAATGATATCTCTGACGTCTGTAAAAGGGAGTGTTACAGAGGGCTTGTAGGCTGTCCAACACTATGACAATTTTATAGAGAGGATCGAAAGACTTGGCAAGTCACCATATCGCTTGTCTTTCTTACGGCAAGGAAAAGTTATGTTCTTGCACACTGTCTAATTATGTTTTATGAGGAGTTTAGAAGAAGTTGATAGATCACATGTATCATCTTCTCATTCTTCTTAAGTTTAACCAGCTTTTGTTAAGGAAGCCAATATTTGCCCATTTTTGCATGAGACAATAGAGAAGCATAATGTTAGGGTTTTGAACCCCATAAGTGTACATCTTTACATGTAAATTTAGCATTGCCTTCTTGAGATCAATGGAGTTTGAATTTTCAATTATTTCTCTTGTTGATTTCATCGTATTAGTGGTGTTTGATTTTCAAATTAACTCTAATCCAGTTTGAATGTTATCCTATGTGGCAATTTCATTTCCTCATTGTGTGCATCAGATGTAGTCATAATGTGGTGTGGTTTGTTATCCTATATGGCAATTTTATTTCTTCATTGTATTCATCAGATGTCATCATAATGTGGTGTGGTTTGTTAACTGGATTTAAAGAGTTTAAAGTTTAAATTGTCGCCTAATTCGTTGGGTTGCTTGTGTGCCAACGTAGTTTGAATTTCGAATTGAAATTGGGATTATGAGAAGATATTGCGAAAGGAATATTCTAAGAATAATCCGCTAACAGTAATTGGAAATTATGAGATTAAAATTCAAACTTGAGTCATAGATTTTGTTGTTCATGTGACTTAAAGTGGTTAAGTTAATTTGGACTTAATTGTGCCTAGATTAACTTGATAAACTAACTTAATAATATCAGTGAGTTCTGTAGGGATTTCTTAAGATAAACTCAAAATTCTTTTGAGTTTTAAAATTCAAAGCTAAAAGATTCTCATGTACAGTTTCAAATTTTGAAATGTGATTTTTTTGCAGTATGTGTAAACAACTGGTGAAAAATCACTACATAGCAACCTCCATGAAGACTGCACACCATTAGCACAATCGGTTCCGAAACTTTACTTTAAAGAGAATCAAGCTTACATAGCAACTGAGTTCTATCTTTTGTTGAATCAATTAGGATTTGACCCTAGGGTTTAGAGGATATACTTAAACATTTCCCATACCTAAGCTTTGCTTTTTTAAGGTAGTCGAATTTTGACTTTTGAGTTAGAGCTTTAGCATGAATGAAAAAGTCAAGGGGTGAACCTAGTGTTTTTAGACTTAACCATATAGCCCTTATCCCTGTGTTGCCTAAGTTCATTTGTACCAATCTAGAAGATCTAAGGAGGGGATCTTCATGGATTGAAGGCTCGGAGTAACTCAATTGGATGAAAGGTGAGCAAAGACGGCCTAGAGTAAGAGGAGAAGTCTGAAAAAAGGCAAGTCACAGAAGGAGTATTGTGGGTTTCAACGTTGGAGTAAATTCTAGGCTTTCTTTTAATTCCAATTCTTGTAATAGTAATTCGATATAGTCTTTCTTATCCATAGTGTGAGGTAACGCCTATGTTTTTTTTTCCTGCAAGGGTTGTTGGCCATGATAAAGAACCAATATCGTTGTGTTCATTATTTTTAATTTTTTGTAATTTTTGTTTACATAGTTTTAGATTTGGTTATTTTTTCCCTAGTGTGCAATTAATGTATTTTGTATGCATAGAACACTATTTGTTCTCTTTGTTAGGTCCTAACAAATCGCATCAGAGTAGGACACTGTATCAACAATGAGATCTAAGGATCAAGAACATATGGATGAACTTAAAGGAGGAGGTTCCACCATTAGGCCGCCTCTACTTGATGGCACTAACTATGCTCATTGGAAGGCACAAATGAGAGCATTCCTTGACTCCATTGATGAATGTGTCTAGAGAAGTGTCAAACTTGGTTGGTCACTACCAGCAACTAAGGTAGATGGTGTAGCTACACCCAAGGCCACCAAAGATTGGTCCTTAAACGAGTTAGACCTTGCCACTTGGAATGCAAAAGTTTTAAATGCTATATTTAATGTTGTCAATGCTGATCAGTTTAAACTTATCTCTACATGCACAGAAGCAAAGATGGCATGGAAGAAACTAGAAGTAGCCCATGCAAGAACATCTGGAGTTAAAAGATCTAAGTTGCAAATGTTGGCTACACAATTTGCTGAGATTCTCATGCATAAAGATGAGATCTTTACTCATTTGCCTTGGGTGAAGTTTATACAAATGTTAAGATTATGTGGAAAATCTTAAGATCTTAACCTAAAAGATTTCACACAAAGGTGACCACCATTGAAAAGCATTGTGACTTGGACAATAGGACGGTTGAAGAGCTTATAGGTTTCTCTAAAACCTATGAGATGAGGTTGAAGAATAAAAAAAAGTATTACCAAGGCATAGCATTTGTGATGGAAAATGAAGAAGAAGAAAAAGAAGAAGAACTCTCTAACTGTAACCTCCTAGATGATGCTATCATGTTGCTAACTCAAAGTTTTCCAAAATTTTTGAAAGAAAATTCTAGGGTAGAAATAGTAAAAAAATCTCTAGGCTATAGAGACGATAGTAAGGACATAGCAACTGAGGCTACATCAGTAAAGAAATGAGCAATGACAAAAAGAAAGGCGTATGTTGCCATGAATGTGAAGGCCACAATCATATTACAGCTAACTATGCAAACACTTTAGCCAAGAAGAAAAATAGCAACCGAGGCATGACAACAACTTAGATGATGAAGAGGAAGATCTCAATGAAGAAGAAAATGATGTGGCCAATAATTTCTATGCCTTTATCGGTTCAACTGACTTTATAATCAATGATGATTTAGAAAACAAAGAATGCCATAACCTTAATGAATTCCAAGAAGCCTATGACAAATTGAATGCCTTATAGAAAAAGATGCCTGCAAAGTACAAAATTTTGCACGAGAAAATCGTAAGCTTGCAATTGGAGAACAAAGTGTTGGGCCAAGGCAACAATTGGATGACTTCATAGATGATAGAGCTTGCCCAATCTAAGGTGACTATATAGAAGTTGACCATTGGTGCTACAAAACTAGAAAAAAGTGTTGACCCTTGGAAAACCCAATAACAGTAAGCATGATCTGGGCTATAATGAAGATGCTCCTAGTGCAACCAAAGGAAAGACTGTGTTAGTCAAAGTAGTATAAGTTGAAGACTCCAAGGCCAAAAAAATAGATCATCTTGATCCACAGCACAAGTAGCAAACACTATAGTCCTTTCAATGACTGTGGTCATAGACGACACCTGAATAGTATCGTACATACATTCGGCAGATGCCACACATTAAGGTTTAGGTAAATAAACAAGGTAATATAGTTATTTGTCATTGGTATGGCATTAAAGGGCATATCAGGCCTTATTGCTTTCAAATTTTGCAATGCCTAGATAAGGTAAATGAAATTGTTCAATAGACAAAACTTGTTCAACCTAGAATTGAAAAGAAAAATCCGCTAAGAAAAGTTAAAAAGGTTTGAGTTAGGAAAAATGAATTAACTTGTTTTGATTCACATGTCACTCATAGATTTTTTTTTTCATTTTGGAACTGCTATGATAGTGGTTGCATTGAGGGCAAATTGACTTTTAGAAATGGTATGAAAGGCAAATTACAATTGACATTGGAGGTCACTTAGCATCTACACTCAGCTGATTAAGTGATGGAAAAGGGAAAATAGTGTTTTGCACTTGTCCTGATTTTAAGTTGTGTTTTTTCTTATTTTTTCCTAAGCATGCTGATAGTAATTAGACTTCTGATTTGTTCACACATGTGTTTGTTACAATTTCTCTTATGTTCCATGTTGTACACCTTTAGATAATCTGTGTTGACATTGACATGTGCAAACAAACAAAAGGTGGTTTACCTTTACTAGAGACAAGAATTCATCTTGATTACCTATAGCACATGTCTAGACAATGGGATGATTCTCGAGCCAAAACCACAGGACATGCATTATAAGAGAAAGGCTACCAAATCTTATACTATAGCATCCTATGATGCACATGTAGCATGTAGCTACAAACACCAATTTGAATGTGAAAACAAAGAGATGAAAAGAAAAAAAAAGAGATGAAAACAAAGAGATGAAAAGAAAGTGATGAAAAAAGATGAAAAGAAAAAAAAGAGAGATGAGCAAAAGCAAAAAAATATGAAAAGTACAACAAATGTCTAAATGTTCTCACATTATGTAATTGGAACAAATTATGCCTATAGTGTGGTACATGTAAAATATAGAAAAAGGGGGCCAAAGAAAAAGTAAAATGAATGGAAGGAACTTGAATTCCCAAGAAAGAAGATAACTTTTTCTATTTAGGTTTAATAGTAAGAGGTGTGAGAAAAGGCAAGGAAAATACTAATCACGCCAACAATTCAAGCACATTTTGCTGGAATTCACTTGAGGACCATTCTCCATGGCTAGAGGACTATGTTGGTTTGAAATATAAAGATGTATTTATGTTCTTGAAAAATCATTTAAATGCCTTCAATTTGTGAGTCATATTAATGATGTCATATACACATACACTTTGAAAGTGCATAAGGTTAATTGTTTTGAACTTAGGTTGAATGATAAAGTAAAGTGTCTTTGTGCTATTAAATTGATCAGGTTAAATTTATATACTCTTGTTGTATGGCTACACAGTTTAGTCTTTTTACTCTAAAATCGGTCATTAGCTGCATGTACAGTCCACGCTTGACCTTTTCTATGCACACATTGCACACATTATCACATTGCCTTTTCCTTTAATCAACAATGCCCTATTTTGTGGTGATAGTTTTATTCCCACATTGCACTTGTTCTTACTTGTTTTGTAGACATGGTAGCTCATTAAATTGCTTGGTCCCACAATGAACACATTTTTTTGTTTGTAGACACTTTGTTCTCTATGATACTTGTTCACACATATTTTTTATGATCCCTTTTCAATTTCATTGGTAAATGATTCTGACTCTTTAAACTAGTTTCACAAGCTAAATGTGCAAGCACATGAAATCTAAAGAGACAAAAGACTCATAATAGCAATCAATGTCTTTTCATTGTGAAGTGGATTATTACATGGACTTGATCTAATTTTTCTCTAACCATATGTCTTCTTCTGCTCTGCTTCATTTATTTTTGTTTATATTTATATCCATGAGTTGTAGGACAAGTCTCATTGAGTCCAACTCTTACTTCTTGGACATTCGAAAAGATTAACACAAGGAAAGCATGACACCTATTGAGGGGAATTCATTTGGACAGAAGTCCAAACTTGTTGATAACCTTATAGTTGTGCACATATTATCACATTAATTGAAACTATGCAAATAAATGTTAAGAAATTACAGAAACCATGCAAATAGATGTTAAGAAATCAGCACCAATTGATTAATCAAAAGTGTTGAACAAAGGAGGAATCCTTAAGTGAGGGAGAGAATTCAAAAAAATACAAAAGCTCCTAGTCAGACAACCTTAGTGATTTCAGGAACTGTGCAAATAGTTCCCATTTTTGTTCAACTGGCCCAGTCTATGCAGATGACCATTACACCACAATACACTATGTTAATGTAGCAACAAGGCAACTTTAGTTCCAGCAACCACCAGAAGATCCAAGCGTCTCAAATGATCTTCTTTGTTTTTCTTTATTTGTTTTCCAATGAAGACAATATTTTGCTATTTTCTTACTGCCCTTATTAGGTTATCTCATTTTCTACTCCTCATATGCTTAGGTGATTTTTGTTTTGACCTCCTCCTTGTGTCAAAAAAGGGGAGAACTAATCCACAATTTCAGGGGAGAGTTTTATTAAGGGGGAGTAGTCTTACTTTTTGCCAGGGGGAGATACTTAACCCATTTCATGTAGGAGGTTTTTTTGTTCATAATTACTCATTGCCCTAATTAGATTTGTGTTGTTCTATTAATTATACTTAAGCTAACTATGTTTTTGTAGGAATTGAGTTTTGATACTAAGGAAGTTAAAGGGAGAGATTGTTAGGGCTTTGAACCCTACACATGTACATCTTTACATGCAAATTTTATGTTGCCTTCTTGAGCTTAAAGGAGTTTGAATTTTCAATTATTTCTCTTGTTGTTTTCATCGGACTTTTGGTGTTTAATTTTCAAATTAACTCTAATCCTCTTTGGGTGTTATCCTCTATGGCAATTTTATTTCCTCATTGTGTGCATCAAAAGTCGTCGTAATGTGGTATGGTTTGTTATCCTATATGGCAACTTTGTTTCCTCATTATGTTCATCAGATATGTTCATAACGCAGTGTGGTTTATTAACCAAATTTGAAAAGTTTAAAGTTTAAATTGTGTACTCATCTAGTGGGTTGCTTGTGTGGCAAGATAGTTTGACTTTTGAATTAAAATACGGATTATAAGGATATTTTAAGAAAGAAATATTCTATAATTATTCGTGGATAGATGGAGATTTGGTGATTTGAATTCAAATTTGAGGCATAGATTTTCTTGTTCATTTGATTTTGAAGTGGTTAAGTTAATTTAGACTTAATTGTGTCTAGATTAATTTGATAAACAAACTTAACAATATATGTGAGTTCTGCTGAGATTTTTTAAGATAAACTCAAAACACTTTTGTTTTTTAATTTAGAGCTAATAGATTTCCATGTGCAGTTTTAAATTTTAAAATGTGGTTTTCAAACAATGTGTGTAAACAGACTGTGAAGATTGCTAACATGGTAACACTCATGAAGATTGCACACCGCTAGCACAGTCGGTTCTAGAACTTCAGTTTAGTGGGAATCATGCTTATCCTAAACAACTGAGCTCTATCTTTCTATTTAATCAGTTAGATTCGATCCTAGAGGTTGGAGGATGTGCTTAGACACTTTCCATACCTAGGCTTGGCTTATTTAATGGAGTCAAATTGTGACTTTTAAGTTAGAGCTTCAATGTGAAAGAAAAACTCAAGTGATAAACCAAGTGTTTTTAGACTCAACCATATAACTCTCATCCTTGTGTTGCCTAAGTGCATTCGTACCAATCCAGAAGATTTGAGGAGGAGGCACTCGTGGATTGAAGACTCGAAGTAGGCCAATTGGATCAAAGGTGAGCAAAGACAACTTGGAGCTAGTAAGACAAGGAGTCTAAAGGAAGGTGAGTCATAGAAGGAATATCATGGGTTTCAACGTTGTTGTAAATTCTAAGCTTTGTTGTAATTCTAATACCTGTAACCATAATTCAACATAGTGGTTCCTTCTTATCTCTGGTGTGAGGTAACAGCCATAGTTTTTTCCCATAAGGGTTTTTGGCCACGTTAAAGAACCAATATCGCTTTGTTCACTATTTTTAATTTCCTCAATTTCCATTTAGGAAGTTTTAGATTTGGTTATCATTTACACAGAGTGTAATTAACATGTTCTATTTGCATAGAACACTATTTGTTCTGTCTATCAGGTCCTAACATATGATATTGTTTTCTAGTGAATTATCTAGTGCAAAGACCAACCGGGTTAGAATTATGAATTTTACTTATGTAGCTCACCTCATCATATGTTTTGGCAAACCATATTTAGTATTGACTAAATTATAGATCCATAATCTATGTACCTGCTGCTTGTATTTGATTAGTTAAGGGCACAAAATAGTACTACAACTGCCTCAGACAAGCAAGCGCTTGCCTAATCATACAAGAAATTAGTAAATAGAATATGGTCTACTACATGGTCAAGGACAAACATTGAATAGGAGTATAGATGATTTAAATTAAATAGTTTGTCTTTATCAGTCATCTTCTATTTATTTAATTTAGCTTATCCCTACAAATATATATGCACAATCTAATGAGGAATTTTAATTTGAATATGATAATTGTCTAATATCTAAACATAAGGGATACTAAACATGATAACTATAAGATAAAACAAAATTTAAATTAAATCATATATATCCTTATCTCTCATGACTGACTGACTTGGTTCTAAACCATTGAGATTCATCTAGCAGTAAGAGTTTTTGTTGATTTCTTTGCAGAACCATTGAGATTCATCCAACAATAAGAGTTTGTGTTGACTTCTTTACTTCTTAATGAAAGTTGGTCAGAATCAAGAACAAGAAGGCGAAGCACATAATCGGACACCTTCAAACTCCTTGTCAGAGACAAGGTCCCCAACTCTTGTCACCTGTTGTTATGTCATCGTTGCCTTGACCTTGGTTCTTTGTTGTTATGTCATCGTTGCCTTGACCTTGGTTCTTTGTAATTCCATATCCTTTTCCTGCAAAATTGGTTCTCGAGACAAGACGAAGTCAACACATGATCAGATGAACGTTTGGAACCAAGATTTCCCATAATTTGAATATTGGGTTTTATTTATTATGATTCTATTCCAATGATATCTACTCATAACTCAAATATTTTTTTTTTCCTTATCTGTTTATTTCTCATACTAAACCCCCGTGTAGTGCATAAGAAGCTCAAAAACTACATTCAAAAATTAGCTTTAAGTAGCTAGTGTGGATGAATAATTCATGGTTTGCCTATTTTGATGCTTAAAGTGAATGATTGGCGTTTGTCATATGATGTTAAATGCTTAGATCAATGAAGAATTAAATGCAGAGGAGTTAGTCCAAGGAATGCGAAAGAGAGGTTATTAAATAGTGGACCATGTTTTGTACAAACATAAAAATGACGAGCAAAAGTAACCAAAGCAAAACTCTACTATGATCACATGACAAGTGGTTACTAGAAGAGAGAGAAATGAGAAAGATAAGGAAAGGCTTCCGTTGGAGGCTGCATGCTTCATTCTATCAACAAGTTAAAAGGCACGTAAGAATCGCTACTAATTTTTTATTTCTATTTTTGTTTCCATAGAAACAATCAAACAAACAGGTAATTTTTTTTTTTGTGAATACCGAATAAATAATGCAATTCATGGAAAAAATAATAACGGAGTCTAAATTTTATCAACATAAAATTGTTTTTACGAGCCTTCAAAAAAATGTTTTTTTTTTTTTTTATGAGCGTCAGCCTCAATTCAACTCGTAGCGATCTTTGTACGAATCCAAGGTATTTCATCTCAAATGCCTTTCTGATGGTGCTCGACAAATTAATTTCCCTGCAACTAAGTTGCCAAAGAAAGGTTAATAAGAGCTTAACAACAACTCACTAGATTATATTGCACTCAACCGGTACGCCTAACGTTTCTGCAAAGTGCAAACAAATCAAACACCTCAACAAAACACCATTCACATCTAAGAAAGATGACTAAAATCGTCACACTCAGAAAAGCTTCTCTATATCTTTATCTGTATTACACACTTATACACACGGTAGTGCATTACGTGTGACATTCCAAGTTGGTAAGTCATACATTGCATGCATAAGTTGGTAATGCATGTTTATGCTGTACTAGACGTAATTGGATGGATTGAGAATGTCGTCATTACTATTGAAAGACTTGATAGGCAGTTAAGACCTTTCCATTTGCACAGAATCACTAAAACGTTTCCTCCAAGTACAGTCAATATTGCTGAAATAAGAATAACCATAGAAAAGAAATGACAAAAATGATATGGTTGTTTATTCGTGGCCAAGGAATAAAAGATTAATTACGGGCGCAACTCCATTTCTTATGGTAGAACGGGTGCAACTCTATTGAAACTTTGCCAGCAATGTAACGAGGAAAGTTGGCGTTTAAACATTATTCGTAATTATTGCATTGTAAATTCCTTCATTATAGAACATTATTAGAGGTAGAATTTTTTCATCTTTGTACTTCCACAAGTGTATATATTGGATAGAAAATCAATGAAAAGTATGCGTGGCAATTATTCCTAAAAAGCTGGTTCTATTTACACCTCTTTTAACTCTCACCCCTTTATAATTTTGAAATAACTAAATTTACTTAATGCACTTCTTAGTTCCATTTACACCCCCTTTTGTTACACTCCCTATACCCCTATAGTTCTCAACCAACCTTTAATATTATTACTTTCTTTCAGCTCATTTTTCTTTTCACACCCACTATTTTTTCATTACTTTAAAATTCTTATTCCTCTATCTCTCTCTATTTGTTTGTCTTTTTAAGCTTTAGACATGAAATATTTTCATATATAAAGGAAATTTGTAATTTAAAAATTATACATATTCACTACAATTTATTAAAAAAATGGTATATCTACTAATTAAATATTTAAAAAATATATTATTTATTTATTATTACATCTACTAATTTAAAGCAAATAATTTATATAATATATTCACATAAAACAAAAATTTAATGAAATAAAGAACAACTTTATGGGTGATATAGCATACAAACTTGAAGCAAATTATAATGGTCATGATGAATGCTGACTACTAGCAGAAAAAGGAGCAAATTAATAAATATTCGACAATGCTAGATTAATTCTAACTAATTTAACAAGCACTTATCATGAATGCTACTTTATACTAAAAAAATTTTATGTAAAAAAATTTATGTATCTTCATATGATATTTTGAAAGAGTCACTGAATGTGAAATTAGGTTCGTAGATGGATTTATGCATTAGAAGTTTGCTTATCTAGAGCGATAACATATAGGCCTGTGGAAAGAAAAAAAGACGTATCACTAGATTTTATTTTTTAAAAAGGATTTAAACATGTTATTAGGTCAATTTAATTGTCCTTTTGTGACATTTTATTCAAGGATTTTTCCGTACTATGAAATTTTATTTTAAAGTAGATGTAAATAATCATGTGAGAAGTGTGAATAGCCTTTCGTAAAATTTTCTTCTTATTTTCATTTAGTATCATAGTGTTATTTCCCCTAGGGCCTAAAAATTTGTCCGCCCCTCCTTTTGATAGCAACCATAGCCTATCATCTCAAGTCTTCTTTCTCTTCTCGCCTCTGAAACCAAACAACCTATGGTGACGTCTTTCCACCAAGACCCAAAACGCAACACCATCTTTTCTAGCCAGTCTCAGAGCTGGATCATTTGCCACCTCTCCTGAAAACGCATTATTGCTTAGTGTTCTTGTAATGACAGAAAAAATTCTAAAAATTAATAAATATGATTGATTAAGAATTTGTCCATAAATACACCATTAAGTTAATAAGAAAATATAAGTTTGGAGCTTATAAATTTAGTTTTGATATGAATTACGAGACAAGTTAGCATATGAAAAAATCTACAAAAATGGTTGACTCTTACAAGTCAATTCATCCTCAACGATTCGAGTAGATCAGTCACCAAATCGATTGCACCAGAGAGAATTCACGTAGTTTAGTCAAGGTTTACTTAGAAACACGAACAATCATTTACGGTTTTAGATTCGTGGAGTTACAGCTTAAATATCATGATTTAATAATCTAATTAAATTCAATAAAACATAGTACCATTGAGCGTTATGAGAAGCTGTAAGAATTCAGTTCAAGGTTATAACCTTTTGTTATGTTTGGAAAATTCACAAGTTTAAATCATGATTTAAATCATGAATTTTTCTAATTAACATGCATTTAGAAGGTTTTAATAATTATAAGGCTTTAATAATAAATAATAATATAATTGCACAACCTTCTGTGCTTTATGTATGAAACATAGAGCAAAATATGATGTTATGATAGCACCACTTGGATAATTAAAAAAAAATTATTCAGTGAACTAAACTAAGATTTTGTAATTCAATAATTTCATGTTTGGACTAAAGTAGTGGCCTTCATAAGGATCTCAATTAGAACATTTGAATTAAGATTAATTGATAAAAAAAAAGGAATTTCTAACTTAGTATGATTATGCAGAATTCCTACATAATATCAGTTTATTAAGAGAAATCTAGATCAATAATGATCATCAACTTATCACCATAATTCAAAAAATGGTGAGCATAAAGTTCATAAATGCGAGATTGATTTCGAGTTCTATGAGATCATACGACACGATAAGAATATTTTAAGTCAAAAGATTATTGGAAATTTGAGAATTTTCAATATCCTATACATGCACAGTTAGTTATTCACAAGTGTAAATAATTATGTGAAATTCTAAACAAAAGTCTTTATTAAAATAAAAAAGGATGGATGCATTAAAAAAAAAGGAAGAGGTTCAATCTCTTCATATACGAACAACAAAATTTGAGAATATCAATATATTTTAAATATTAAATATGTTTTCATATTAAGTATGATAATATAGTGAATAAAAGAAGAAAACTATATTGACAAATATATGTTTCAATTATTAGTTAGCATTTTAAAATTTTAGAATTTACAAAAAGATTACTTTACTTAAAGAAATTAAATTTTAATATTTGATTAAAGCTTTTGAATATAGAATTTCTTAGAAAATAAGAAAAAGAGTGGTGGACATAATTAATCACTGATTTTGAACGCAAAAGTATCAAAGTTTAGCATTTCAAAATAAGATCATAAAATTCATAAGTATGGATAAATTCATGAAAATTAGTTTATGACAACATGGAGACATCAATAAGATAACAATGCAGTAAAAAAGTTAATTTATTTATTTATCTTTTTACAAAGAATATTACAATTTTAAAAAATGGTTAACTAAGTAGAAATTGTGAAATTTATAGATCAAAACCTGATCAGCCCAATCACAATACAAAATATAAATTATGGACCTATAATAGTTTCTATAAATACATGGACACAAAAAAAAA
>LNSY01385895.1:0-11823 GCA_002024485.1 Artocarpus camansi
ACATCAATGTATAATTTATATTGCTCAATTATAAACACATATTAAATAGTTTATCAATATTAAAGCAAACTGAATAAACTTTTAAAAACATCTTTAAAATCTACTCAATTGGTACTTGAGTAAGGAATAAGAACCTCTAAAGGGAGGTTTGAGGTTCAAACCTGAGGGACACGAAAGAAAACCCTGAGGGGCTAGTGGGCCCTAGAGGGGATAGTATGGATGCGTGGGCACCACAGGGATACGCACACATAGGGACGGGCTGGTGTATGCCTATGGTGAACGCCTATGGTGGACACCACAGCTATTGATCATAAACCATGAACCTTAGTTCTAGATATTTCTTAGTTGGTTGGAAGGAGAGTTACCAAGGAAAAACTCTACATTATGCGCCCATACGTACTTCAACATGGATAGGGAATAACAAAGAAGACAAGTTGGTTGAGGCTCTTTTGGAATGCCTTTCTCTTCACAGATTGAAGGATATCTTCAGCAAATAAGGTTAGTAAGATTTGTTTAATTTATGCATATAGCTGTCAACTTGTGTTTTGAAAAATAATCTAATTTAAATTTTAAAATTTTTATTGCATACTATTTTTCCAATAATTGTTATTAGAGCCAAGGTTTTTACATAAATTTACAAGTTTTGATCATGCTATATGCTTAAGTTATGTGGTCTTGATCTCTCCCATGCTTGAATTTAATTTTTTTTAGAGAGTTTGCATTGTAGGGCTTTTATATATTTATATGTTGTCATGAATTATATGATGAATGTTTATTAGTTAATTATGGTTGATTAAATTATTGTTTAGTTTTTTATTAATTAATTAATTTGTGCTGATTATGGTTCCTTAAAGGTTAGATGTGTATCTAGCTTTTTCATGTAATTAGATGGTAGTCTATTATCATCCTCTAGGAAATATTATTTAATTTTGAATTGGTAAGAATTTTGCAATCAAATAATTCTTGAAAGAAAATAGATCTAAAAGATGGATAATAATGTTCCATAGTAATTTCCTGAGTCTATAAATTTTTATGCTTTGAATTGTTGAAAATAAGATTGAAAACTACATAAAACTATATTTTTTGGAAGTTATGTTTCTACTCAATCAGTTGGCCAAACCCTCAGGTTCGGCAGGTCGATGGTCATAGACCAGTAGGCCGTCCGTGGGGTAGAATTCTAATGGTTGTGGCAGTAGACCAAACTTTCAAGTTTGATAGGCCGATTTATCATGACTGGCAGGCTGATTGTATAGATCGGCATGCCGATAGGGAGCTGTAAATTTTCTAAAAATGGTGCATTTTTCACTACAGTTTTATTTTTATTTTTAGAACAATTTTGAGAAACATTAACTTTAGTATGACAAAAAATATGGAGTATTCAATCTATGAGGGATTGAAGACTTGAAGATGGATGATACATGAAGAATGATACAAAGTGAAGATTCAAAAATGAAGAATCGATAAAATGTTTCATTTTATATTTTATAATCTTTATTTTATTATCTCTAGAGTGGGACCATAATATTATGTCTATTTATTATTATTTTACTTATGGCTTTGCATGATTGCCTTGGTTGTCTATATTATAATATGATTTGCCATGTAAGTTGATAACATGTCATATTAGGGAGTGTTGCTTATTAAAAACTGTTCATGCATGTTTCTAAAAATTAAAACCTTGATTTCAAAAGATTGAGTGGGAGAAGGTTCTTAAAGAGAGAACCTACGGCCTCTATTGTTGGTCTATATGAAGCATATGGTGGTTTCAACCCCTAAGAAGGGACTTCATTATGTACTGGGTTGGATCTCCAAAAGGATAAGGCATTTTAGCATGATTCATCATTGCACACCCTAGGTAGTGATTATAAATCGTGGATAAAATATTGAAATGATGGTTGCACATTCATGTTGATTTTATTATTAACCTCTCCTAAGAGCTCTGTCAATAAAATTGATGGCCAAAGAAACAATTATTAATATATGTTGGATCATTTGGGTCTCTGATGGCATATATTAATCAAGAAAGGATCCATGTTCCTAATTGAATTTGGCAAGACTCCCTTAGGTGGCTTGTTGAATTCTGAGTTGGGAATTATTATTGTAAGATTATAACATTTTCAATGTTTTGACACATAAACACATTATATGTTTTACATAATTGTGTTTTCTTACTAAATTATTTTGGGTATATTTGCTTATGTTTAGTATATGATCCTTTATTATTGATCAATAATGTCTAAAAATGTTTCATCTCAATACTTGACAAAAACCAATTAATCGGTGAGAATTTTAATAATTAGAAATGGAACCAAAACATTGTCTTGTCCTTTGAGAAATTAAAGCTTGTGCAGACAATTGCATGTCTCCTAAGCCTACTGGAGATTCCATTAATGAGCAAATCCAAGTATATGATCACTAGAGAGATACTAATGATCAGGCCTGCTGTTATGTTATAGCCGGCATGAATAATGTGCTGCGGGCTCAACATGAAGATTATGAGACTACAAAGTAGATCTTGGAAAATCTTGAAGACATGTTTAGAGGCCAGGCTCTAACAAAATGACAAGGGGCTCTATAGAAACTTCATAACTACTGGCAAAGACTAAGGACATCGGTAAAGGAACAGATGATGTTTGTCATGGGTGACCTAGCTAAAGCTCAAATTAATGGAGCTGACATTGATGCTGAAACTCATATCATTATGGTCTTTGAGACTCTATCTAAAGAATTTATCCCTTTTAAAGCTATATTTATTTTAAGCAATAGAAGGGATATGGCCTTAATTGAATTAATGAAGTAGTTACTAGAGTTCAAAAATCTGATTAGGGAAACTCCTGCTGGTGGTGAGGCAAACTTGTTAGTTGCTTCTAGTTCCAATCCTAATGTAGGGAATGGAAAGAAGCAATAGGCTAAGAACAGGAAGTCTTCTATTCTTGCAGATGGCAAGAACAAGAAGAAGAAAAAGAAGAACCCAAAGAAGCTCAAGTGCTTTTGCTACTGGAAGGCCGGACACATTAAGAAGAATTACAAGGACTTCCTTTCTTGAGAAGGAAGGTGTGATCTTCTAGTTGTTGAAACTTGTTTGGTTGAGGAATCCAGTGACATTTGGGTCATAGACTCTAAAGCAACTAATCATGTTTGTGTTTCTCTATAGGGGTTCAATGAAATAAGAAGTATACTACATGAAGGCTTCATGCTTCAAATAAGCGATGGATCCTTAGTGTTAGCTGAAGCAATGGGAGATGTCCATCTATATTTGATAATTATAAGAGTTTATTTTTGCAAGATTCTTTTTATGTTCCTAAATTGAGAAGAAATTTAATTTCTGTAGCTTGTTTATTTAAAGACTCTTATGTAGTTTCTTTTAATAACAAAGTGATGAGTCGTAAAAATAAATCTTTTTCTACAATAGATGGATGCAAAATAATCTATATTTTATCAAACCTAAGATGGACTTATTGTTGAACACTAAGGTTAATGATAATTACTTTAAAAAACTTAAAACTTCTTACTCTAATAGGACCTATATTTGGCATTTGCGACTAGGTCATATTAACCTAAATAGGATTCAAAATTGGTAAAGGATGGACCTTTAAGTCACTTTAAGGTGGAATCTATACCACAATGTGAATCTTGTTTGGAAGGTAAAATGACCAAAAGACTATTTGGGCCTAAGGGCAATAGGGGTTGAAGGGGTTCTAGAACCTGTGCATTGCGATGTTTGTGGTCCTATGAACATCCAGGCATAAGGAGGGAATGAGTAATTCGTCACTTTTATTGACAATTACTCAAGCTATAGGTATTTGTAACTAATGCACCACAAAAGCAACTCAAGCTATAGGTATTTGTACCTAATGCACCACAAAAGCAAAACTTATGACATGTTTAGGGAGTTTTGGGCAGAAGTAGAAAAGCAATTGCGTAAACTCAAAATGGCACTTTGATCCAATTAAGGTGCTGAATATCTTTCTAATGAGTTCTTAGGACACTTATTAGAGAATGGGATTTTATCCTATTTGACTATGCCGGGCACTCCGTAGTAGAATGGAGTGGCTGAGAAAGGGAATAGAACTTTGTTGGACATGGTTAGGTCTATGATGAGTTATTCATCATTGCCTTTATCCTTTTGGGCATATGCACTATAAACTGCATGTTATCTTCTGAACAATGTGCCTTCAAAATCGGTTCTTAAAACTCCTCATGAGTTGTGGATGGGGAAATAGACATTCTTAAACCACATTCACATATGGGGATGTTCGACTCATATCTTGTCTAAGGAAGCGAATAAGTTAAAAGCACGTTTGGAAGTTTATGTTTTTGTAGGATATCCAAAAGGGACTAAAGGGAGTTATTTCTAGAATTTAAAGGAAAATAAAGCCATGGTTTCAACTAATACAACATTCCTTGAGAAAGTTACATGGACGACTTTAAGCCTCGAAACAAAGTAGAGCTTAAGGAGTTGGCTAGTGATTCGATCACTCTAGCGGTTCTAAATGAAACGTTCCAATTAGTGTAGAAATACCAACCAAACTAAAAAACAACCTAACGGGCTTTGGCGTAGTGGGAGGATCGGGCATCAACCCAAGAGGTATATGTTCAATGGTGAAGCCTTCTTGGCTAAACTAGTTGAATGTGACAAGGATCCTTACACTTACAAAGAAGCTATGGAGGATGTTGATTTGAAACTCTAGATAGAAGCCATGAACACAAAGATGAAGTCTATGGAAACTAATCGGGTCTACGAGCTTATGGCTCTTCCCAAAGGGGTAAAAGCCATAGAGTGTAAGTGGATCTACAAGTGAAAGAGATGGAAAGGTTGAAACCTATAAGGCTAGATTGGTACTTAAGGGATGTATGCAAAAGGAAGGAATCAATTATGAGGATACCTTTTCACCTGTAGCCATGCTTAAGTCCATCCGCATTTTCTTGTCCATAGCTGCTGCTTTCAACTACGAGATTTGAAAGATAGATGTCAAGACGGCTTTTCTAAATGACTATCTTGATGCGTCCATTTATATGGAGCAACCAGATAGGTTTAAGGCTAAGGGTTAGGTAGGTAAGGTTTGTAAGTTGCTAAAGTCAATTTATGGACTTAATCAAGCTTCCCATTCTTGGAACATAAGATTTGATTAAGTGATCAAGACTTGTGAGTTCATATAAAATGTGGACAAACCATATGCTTACAAACATATTAAGGATGGAAAGATGGTTTTTCTAGTACTTTATATAGATGACATTCTGCTAATTGACAATTATGTTGGGGCATTGTCATCTGTCAAATTATGATTGACCAAGCAGTTTGACATGAAAAACTTAAGTGAAGCTAATTTTTTCTTGGTATTTAGATCTTTTGTGGAGAACAAAATGATAGCTTTGTCCTAAGCAAACTACATAGATAAAATTCTCAAATGGTATGCAATGCCAGATTCCAAGAAAGCTTGGCAACCATCTAGTTCTGGAATTACTTTCTAAGAAAGACTCACTAAAGTCTAATGAGGCAAGAGAATACATGTACGCCATGCTTTGTACAAGACCAGATATTAGTTATGCGGTCGAGATAACAAGTCAATCTCATCGAAAACAAGATCGAACCACTAGGTTACGGCCAAGCATATTTTTAAGTACTTGAGAAGGACTTGAGAGTATATGCTTGTGTATTTAGGAAAGGATTTAACACCTCTAGGATACACGGACTTAGATTTCCAATCCTATCTAGATTCGAGAAAATTGACTATTGGTTTTTTGTTTACTTTGGGCGGTGGTGCTATTGTTTGGAGAAGTGCTAAGCAAGATTACACTTTGGATTCAACAATGGAGGCCAGGTATATGGCAGCTAGTGATAACTTGAAAGAAGCAATATGGCTCCACAAGTTCCTTAAGGATCTTGAGGTAGTTCTTGGTATGGATAAAGCGGTATTGTTGTATTGTGATAACAGTGCGATGATAGCTAATGCTAAGGAACCAAGATTCCACAAGAAGAGTAAGCATGTTGATTAGAAGTATCATGTGAGAAAGGACTTTGTAGAAGCCGGGCATGTTGCTGTATGCAAAATCGGATTCGAGGACACTAACTACAAGAGTTTTCAAAAGGCATATGGAAGCTATAGGGTGGTTGTAGGATTTGTCATATTTACTCACTTAGTGCAAGGGGGAGATTATTAGACATATATGCCCTAAGGAGTAAAAATATAATATGTTTTTGGAGACATTTATATCCATAAAGAGTTTATCTATTTTTCATATACCAAATTGTTGTCCTTTTTATGTTTAGATTTGTTAGATGTATGATAAGAAACAAAAGTTTAAGACTATCGGTCTAAACCTTTAGAATTAGGCAAATGATGGATAGATTAAGCAAAAAACATGATTATAAAGGTGTTGGTCTAGAAAAAAAGATCCACAATCGAAGGAATAAATTTGGACACTTTATTCATGCAAAGATTGTTATGTTGTCTACATCCCTAACAAGAGATGGTTTGTCTTGACCATCGGAGGTGGACTCCGTGAATAGAAACATTGGTGCAATGTCATAGTGACGATGTATTGATTGAGACATAAAGTGTGAATAATTTGGATTAATAATTTTGTCTCAGCATATTAATTCACTTTAGACAATCACATGTGTTATATCTTAATCTTGAAATGAATAGTGGGCTTCTTGTCTTGACTTATGTCTTGTGATGTATCAAGGGTGACATCCAATTTAATGATGGTACGTATACTAGTATACTGGAGACATAACTCTTGATAGCATAGACTTATTATTCATAGATATAGAAACCACAGCTCCTTTTTAGGATTCGATGATATGCTTTTATATGCACTATCCTATGATTGGAAGACTGGAGCACTTAACCATTTGAATTAATAGGTGTAACTAAATGGTATACTATCTTTAGATGGTTAGTTTTGCGATGGTGAGATAATAAAACGTAAGAGAAAAATAATTGTGAATGTAAGATAGAATTTATCCTTTACCGATTATAGATGTCCTATGGGAATACAATATGTTATGAAATGCTATGGAGACTTAGCTATTTGGGCTTAATAATTCTATATAGTTTAAGAATGCAGCTCTAAGCTTTTAGTGGAGTAGCGTTTAAGTTGATACCTATGAAATGTATATCTGGAATTTTGGGTTTCATAATTATCAGGAGATTGAACTAATAGGTCCATTAGGTCCACTTAGCTAGCTCATAATAAATCCTGTAATGATACGGAGTGCTTTTCCAATAAATTGGTGACTTATGTTAAATTATTAGATTGGTTGAAAATCGATAGGATCAAATAATTCATATATGTTTATTAGTTGAATTAATTTTGTGAAAAATTAATTCAAGATAAAATTGTTGAATTATTGAGAATATCTATTTTCTTAGAGATTATCTCAATATAGTTGTTTCAACTAGATAATATCTCTATTGGATTATTTGAACTAAAACTGAGCTTTATCCAAATAATCTAGGGTGGGAAATAAAAGATTTATAGGGATCATTTGTCGTAAGATTGGCAGGCCAATCTTCAGGTTTGGCCTGCCGATGGAGTAAGTTCAGTTAGCTGGTCTACCAGTTTGGCCTATTGGCCGAACGATAATCTGATCATGTATTTTTTCACTATTTTCTTACATATTGATCTACAATCGAATTTTTGAGGCCTTCTCTGATAAGGACTAATGCTTGGGGCCAACCTCTATAAATAGGGAGTGAGACTCCTAAGTTATTTAGATCAATTGAGAAATCAAGAGTGAGTACTTTATATTATGAGTCTCTAAAACTCCCCTAAAAGCTATTGTTCACAAATGACGAGCCTTAGTTTTGGGTATTTCTCAATTGGTTGGAAGGAGAGTTACCTAGGAAGAGCTATACATTATGTGCCCATATGCACTCTAATTGTGGGTAGAGAATCGCAAAGAAGACCAGTTGGTTAAGACTCTTCTAAAATGTCTTTCTTCACAGATTGCAAGAGCTCTTTGGCAAATTAGATTAGTAAGATCTAGTTATTTTATGCATATAGTATGTCAAACTTGTGTTATGAAAAATACTTTGATTAAAATTTTAAAATTTCCATTGCATATTATTTTCCCAACACTTATGATCAATGTAAATCTCACATCTTTCACCATACAAATAATGCCCCTATATCTTCAATGCAAACACCACAGCTGCTAACTCTAATTCATGAATGGGATAATTCTTTTCATATCTTTTTAGTTGATGAAATGCGTAAGCTACAATTTTCCATCTTGCATTAAAACACATCCTAACCCACTTTTAGAAGCATCACTATATACCACAAATCCTTATCATTTGAAGGAATCATGAGAACTGGAGCTACTACCAATATTTTATTCAACTCTTGAAAACTTCTTTCGTAAGCATCCGACCACAAATAATGCACATTCTTCCTCGTCAATTGCGTAAGTGGAGTGGAGATCTTTAAAAATCCCTCAACAACTCTACGATAGTAACCTACCAAGCCAAGAAAACTACAAATCTCTAAAGTATTACTCGGTCTTGTTTAATTAGCCAATGCTTTAATCTTGTTGGGATCTATATAAATTCCATCCTTTGACACTACATACCCCACAAATGCAACTTTCTCAAGCCAAAGATCACACTTTTTTAACTTGGCATAGAACTATTTCTCCTTTAAAATATTCATAATTATTCTTAAGTGTTTAGCATGTTCCTCCATTGAGTTTAAGTAGATAATGATGTCATCAATAAAAACAATGACAAAATTGTCCAATTAATCCATAAAAAACTCTATCCATCAAGTGCATAAAGACAGCTGGAGGATTTGTTAACCCAAATGGCATGACCAAAAATTTGTAGTGCCTGTAACTAGCTCCAAAAGCAGCCTTTGGTACATCTTCGTCCTTTATTCTTAACTAATGGTACCTCGATCAAAGATCAATCTTAGAAAACACCATTGCACATTGTAACTACTCAAATAGATCATCTATCCTTTGTAAGGGATACTTATTCTTCACAGTAGCCTTATTCAACTCACGATAATCAACACATAATTTCATTGATCTATCCTTCTTCTTTAAAAATAAAACTGGTGCACTCCATGGGGAAAAACCTGAACGAATAAATCCCTTCTCCAACAACTCTTGTAATTGCACTTTCAACTCTTTCAATTTAGCAAGTGCCATCCCATAAGGTGTCTTTGAAGTAGGAGCTATCCCAGGCATCAATTCAATCTCAAACTTAAGTTCTTTTCTTAGAGGCAATCCAGGTAAATCATCAAAAAAAAAAAACTTCTAAGAATTCACTTACCCCTAAAACATCTTCAACTCTTAGTTTATGTTCTACTTAAGTATCAACCACATTAGCCAAGTATCTAGTATATCCATTATTTAACAATCTTTGAGCCTTTAAAGCTGAAATAATAGGAGCCCTTAACCCATTAGTCTTAACCATAAAAGAAAATTTTCTCTCTTTTGGAGGTCTAAGTATCACCACTTTCTTCCCACAATCAATAAATGCATTGTACTTTGTTAACCAATCCATATCAAGAATAACTTCATAATCCAACATATTAAATATTACCAAGTCAACAAACAATTCTCTACCATCAATTATCACTAGGCATGTTTGCAACATCTCATTTGACTGCAAACTATCTCCAGATGGCAAGGTTATGCAATATGGAATTCAGAGTTGGCCCACTGGTTTACCTAGTTTTCTCATATACCCCATAGATACAAATGAGTGAGTGGCTTCTAAATCTATTAATGCATGTGCAATAATTCCATGAATAAGTATCTCACCTATAACAAATATTGGGTGAGCTATACCTCAGCCTGTGTTAGTCCATAAACCTTAGCAGGAACCTTCTTTTGTCGATCACCTATAGACATAGGACAGTTTCTAGTAAAAATATTCTTGTTTACCATGGCCAAAACAAGCTCCTTGCCTACACTATCCAAGATGAAATCTACCATACTTTGGGCATGCAGTTCTTTGGGTAGTTGTAACTGGTGCAATTTATGGACCCCTTTTGTTTCTTTCCTTGTTCTTGTTGCCCTTGATTCCAATTAGCTTACCTCTTTTGACCACTTCATGCCCATGCTGGTGGTTAACCTTTGGTCCGATTTCCTTAAGAGCCAGACTAAAAATTCCTACTTTGATTACCCCAAAATCTCTCTTGTTTTTCTCTTTGTTCCCTCCAGACATCTTGTAATTTCTCTTTTGTGCTATGCACTTTTAACATCTTACTAACCGCTTTAGAAAAAGTTGCTCTTTCTAAATTAGCTACTTCATGGTCTTTATAAATGGTCTAGTTAGATTCTCATTGTTAGCACGGTGTGGGACATAACAGGACAACTCATCAAACTTCCTAAGATGCTCCACAATTATTGAAGTACCCTATTTTAGATTAGGAAATTTACCTTCTCTTGTCATACCTAGTTCCAGTAGTCATAAACTTATCCTTAAATAACTGCCTATACTATGCCAAAGTCAAAGTTGCAATAGTATACATTGCTGCCATATTGTCCCACCAATAACTATAATCCTCCATCAACATAACGATAACACAATACACCTTATTAGCATTTGTAACTCTAGCATAATGAAATAGCTACTCCATGGTATGTATCCAATTCTCATAAATTTTAGGGTCCAAACCACCCTCAAATATTGGCAGTTTATACTTCATGAATTGCTCACTAACAACATTTATAACTTCATTTCAAGATGGTAGTAGTGGTGGTGTTGGTGATAGAGGAAGAGGTAGAGGTGGGTTGCTATTTAGCTTGTTGTTTGACTTGCTATTCTAAAAATCTCTCCATTAAATCAACAAGTCTATCATGATGGATATCCCTATCATCTTGCTCTCTATAAGTATTACTTTCTCTAGTGATACCACCCCGATGTCTCATCTGAACCATATTTTCCTATAATACAATTCGTTTTTGGTCACATATAATTATCATAGTGGCCAACACAAGCATGATTAAGCACATAAAGGACATCACATAATAATGCATTTTAGGGACTTAAACTTAGTAGTTCGTAAGACATCCTCACTCCATGGCTTTTGCATATGTACAGTCTATTAAAAAGACCCTGTTCTCATGCCACAACTATAACACCCACCTAATATAAATTTAACATACATAACATATTGATATTAAGTGTTATTACTCTCAATTAGTTACAATTAAAATATTAAGCACATAAGGTTAATATAAAAATAAGAGAAAATTTGAACCTTTGAAACTCTTTACGTAACTAGAGTATAACTTTACTTTACAAATCTAAACTGGCTGATGCCATATACATAACATAATACATATCTCAAAAATGAAATCAACCATGTCATAATATAGTCTCTAAAGGCATTCAAAAGGAAGTAGTAGTGAAAAGACCCAAGATAGGTCAACTTTGTCCATGTACTCAAGTCCACAAATTGAAAGGAGAGCGCCAGCCAACTATATAGCATCCTACTGCTGAATACTGCTGATGTTGAGAATTGTTTATATCTATATCACCATAACTAAGTGAGCTTATGCCCAGTAAGTAGAATTCATGTGTAATATGAATGCTTATGCCATGAATGATTCCATATATGTCATGCTTTCCTTTTCTTTGAAAACATACATTGTAACCGCTTTGCATAAAACATAATGTGTGCACGATTTTTCTTTAGGGCTTCCTATTATAGGTAGGTTTTATTCCGTCAATTCCTTTGGACCATTAATGCCATCGTGTGGCTTCCTACACCATAAGTTCCCATTGAGATAGTCTCCATTGAGATAATAATAAGGCCTACAAGTCTCCATCAAGACAACATATCAAAACTGTAAGTCTC
>LNSY01385928.1:0-16584 GCA_002024485.1 Artocarpus camansi
TTTTAGTAGAGTAGTGTTAGAGTTGCTAATTATGAAATGTATACCTAGGATATTAGGTTTCATAATTATCAAGAGCTTAAGCTATATAGGTCCATTAGGTCCCCTTTACTAGCTTATAAAAATCATATAATGATACGGTGTGCTTTTCTAATAATTGGTGACTTGTATCAAATAATCAGATTGGCTAAAATTTGATATGATTAAATAATTTATGTCTGTTTATCGGTTAAATTAATTTTGTAATTTGAATTATTGGGATCAAATAATTCTTGTCTGTTTATCAGTTGGATTAATTTTGAATCGATTAATTCAAGATAAACTTGTTGAATTATCTGGAAAATTTATTTTCCTATAGATTATCTAGATATGACTGTTTTAATCAGATAACTTCTCTACTAGATTATTTTAATTAAAACTGAGGCTCTATCCCAAGAATCTTGGGTGGGAAATAAAGATTTGCATGGATCATTTATCGTAAGTTCTGTAGGCCGATCTTTAAGTTTGGCCTGCCGATGGAGCATGTTATATAGGCCGATCTTCCAGTTCGGCTTATTGACCGAGTGATAAATAAATCATGTGTTTTCACATAGATTTTATTAGATATTGTTCCTGATTTGATTTTGATTCAAATTTTTGAGGCCTTATCTGATACGGACTGACTCTTGGGCCTAGCTCTATAAGAAAGGGAGTGAGACTCATTGTTGTTTAGATCAGTTGAGAAATCTAGAACGAGACTCTTTTGGTAAGACTTTGAAACTCTCCAAAAAGCTATTGTTCACAAATCACAAACTATAGCTTTAGATATTTTTCAATTAGTTGGAAAGAGAGTCATCTGGTAAAAGAGCTATACTAGTGTGCCCACACACACACTGGTCGTGAATAGAGAATAGCAAATAAGACCAATTGGCTGAGGCCTTTTTGGAACGTTACTTTTCTTCACAGATTGCAGAGGTTTTTGGCAACAAAGTTATTAAGATCTAGTTAATTTATGCATATAGTGTGTCAAACTTGTGTTTTAGAAAATACTTTGATATAAAAAATTTTTAAAATTTTGCTACGTACTATTTTTCCAACACTTGCTTACACAAAAGACCCCAAGTACCATGAAAAAACCAAACACATTGACATTCAATACCATTTTATTTGTGAGATGGTTATGCAAAAGTAAGTGGTTCTAAAGCACATTTCTACGAGTCGTACAATTGCAGATCCTTTCACTAAGCCTATTGCTCGAGAGGCTTATGTGTCGCATTTTAGGGGTCTAGTATTACGTAGAATGTAATTTTTCTTATGCATTATATGTTTGAAAATGATATGTAGTGAAATTTTAAAAAAATAAAATACATAAATTAATGACAAATCTTACACACCTTTTTTATAAATCGAAAGCAATAGGAATCCATGAAGAGAAGAACGTTCCTAAAGAGCCTTAACCTATATGTCTTCTATGCTGTTCTTTATCAACGATCAAAGTGTGGGAGGTCATGCCTCATACAGCCTTTTCTTCAGTGACTCTCATTCCAACCACTTGAGAAAACTTAGAGCTAAGATTCTTGATGTTAAACAATAGCTCTCAGGGAGTTTTAGAGTTTTTCTCATTAGAGTACTCACTTTATGCTTCTCAAATGAACTAATTAATAAAGGAAACTTAGTCCCCTTTATAGTGGTCACTGGGGTTAGACCTTATCAGTTAGGCTTCAAAATTTGAGTTTAGATCAACTTTTAATGAAAAACACATCAAAAACACGTAACCTAATTATTGCATGTTCAACCATGCCTATTGAAGAGATCGACTTGCTGAACCAGCTCCATCAGCCTACTAAACTTAACCTTCGGCCTACCAGCCATATGATAATCTAGAATCCTCAGAATGCCTTATTTTCACAAAGGAATCTTAGATAGAGCCTTAATTTTAATTCAAATGACCTAATAGAAAAGTTATTTGATTAAAATAGCCATATACAGTAATCCTATAGTAAACAAAATATTATCCAAATAATTCAACATGTTTATCTTGAATTAATTTACAAATTTAATTTAACTAATAAACTAACATGAATTATTAAATGCAATCTTATCAAATTTTAGCCAATTTAATAATTAACACAAGTCACCAATATGTAGAAAAAACACAGCGTATCATTATAGGAATTATTGTGAGCTAGCAAAGTGGACTTAATGGACATATATTGACCAAACTTTTATAATTATAAAATAACATATCCTAGATGCATATTTTTTAATTATCAACTATAACACTACTCTATTAAAAGCCTAGAGCTGAACTCTCGAACTATATAAAATTACAAAGCTCCTATAAGCTAACAGTCTATGACATATCATAATATGTGACAACACCATAGGAAATTCATTATTGGCTTTAGGATAGATTTTGTTTTACCTTCTAGATTTATTTTTATCTTATGTTCTATTATTTAACTATTAGAATATTTACTATTCATAAATAGTATTTTAGTTACACCTATGTATCTAAATGGTCAAGCGCTCCAATCTTCCAATTACAAGATAATTGATATAAGAAAATATCATTAACTCTACAAAAGAGCTTTGGATTCCATATATATGAATAACAAGTCTACATCAATCAAGAGTCATGTCTCTAATGTACCAGGATGCAAACAACATAGCAATCTTAGCATGAATGAAGTGCCTAACTTTATTTCTATAATTGCAGATCTTATCATTTAGGTCATTACCTTTAAGATACATGTCTTCTTCATAATCTGTCCATCAAATGTGTGATCTTTAAAGGTTTAGATTGACTGTCTTTGACTTTTCTTTGCTTATTATACATTTAATAGAAATGAAGATAAAGGGGACTAAATTTGGCATTTGAATAATAAATAAACTCCTTATTGATAAAAAGTCTGCAAAAACTTATTACAACAATTAGTCCTTAGAGCACCATGTCTAATATTATATGTTCCAAATGATTGGTTTTTTATCACATATTTTTCATTTAAGATATTATTAATGAAATTCAAATTTCTTTATCCTTATATTAGTTGTGACAATACAACTTTTAACGCATACATAAACTATGATATGTTTATTTATAGTTAGAAATAACGTCAACTGGCAATGATTGGCTTACTCAAATGAGCAATCACCTTTGGCACTTAGAGAGGGAGCAAGGATGAGACACATAGGCTTTGAAAGGATAAAAAAGCATGATGAGCCAAAATTTGTTTAAATGTTGCCTTGGAATAAGCCAAGATGAGAACTTTGATGATTGACTATGGATTCAACTAGTTCCCACTAATCCATATTTAACCTATAGAATAACCGAATGCAAAACCTTAAGATGGCACCAAGTAGTGATAATGTAAAGCTATTCAAGTCATGCACCGAGTGGTGACTAGATTAAGATCCATATGGTGTTCATACCATGAGTGCTTGATGACTATAATAAAGGAGTAGAACAATTAATCCTTGCTTCTATTTAATGTGAGTCCTTTAGATCATTGTTTCTTATATTGATCCCACTACTTTACTTTTACCCAAGTGACTTTTGATTGTGTTATAAAGTGGAGATATAATGCATGCTATTTTGATGTGTTATCTATGGTCATGTCTGATGCGATCTAGGAAAGTAATTAAACTAAAACTAAATGATGCAAGGATGAAAGGAAGATTATTTAGTAACACATCAAAGTTTTATGTTTACTGTTAAATTATGTTGCTTCTAGGATGCAAAATGACTGTGTAATAAATACACAGGCAAGTTTATGCATGTCTCCTACATATATAGGAATATATAGTAAGCAAAGAAATTTATAAATGCTAAATTCAATGTGACTAAGTAGATCTATAGCATAACAAGACTTTTTAAGAGATGTTCTATGCTGGTCTTTATGAGATTTGGTATACTTCTCTTGAACCTTAATTTACAAATGGCTCAATAGTCAAATAGCCCATTTACCTAGTTTGAACATTATAATGTCAAAAATAACGAGAGAGATGCATGTTGTTTGCACTCGCTATGTGTGAGTGGGAGATGTTGGACATGACCAATATATGTGGGCACCCGTAGTGGGCATAACTATTTGGTATTATTTATTTAATTCAAATTAAATAAATAATTAATATTTTGGGAGTTAACAATTACCTTAAGTGTATGAAATATTTATTATTGGGTTATAAATATCCACACTTAGTTACTAGATATCCCTGATTAATAGGATATTGATAACTTCCAGTGGATCCATGAAAGATGGGATAAGGAACTCACTTTATGCCTTATAAATACAGCTTAAAAGGAGAGTCCAATGAGCTCATATATGTCCTAATGAGCTGCTCTCTCATTCTCATTCTCTCTTTTGAGTTTTCTTAGAATTTTGTAAGTGTTCTTGTAGTTCTCACATACTATGAGCTTAGATTACTACAATGTGGAGTATCATGAGACTTCACTTGGCACTTCTTGGACTTGAGCAAAGTTGGAGACTAGAGTCAGCACTTATAGACACTCCTAACAAGTGTGTTGATGGAAACTTACATACATTTTTAAGACAGGAGACCCTTTCACCCCATCATATTTTATTTAACGTATAATAAGTGCACTCTTTCCATTTGAGATCACAAATAAATAAGAGTAATTAGGTAGTTACTCCAAATTCCATGTCCCATATGATTAGGGAAACTATCTTTAATATGGGGTTTTATAGTGCTTTTGAACGTTTTAATTTTAATTTTAAATATCAAAGGTGGAGCACATAACTGAATACATTTCCTTCATTTCTTAAATAACATAAATGCTTTTATGAAGAAGATCTATCCATAGCCAAAAGTTTCTTATCCAATAGTTTCCAACATAGGGAGAATACTTTGATGAAAAATGGATGTATTGTCCTTGTATTATTCGAAGAGCCTCTTTGATGATGAGATGGAGCCATATCTTCTTATATTCGATGCCTCACAAACACCTTAGAGTTGCTATCTTGCTTAGTAGCATCATCAATTTCCTAACACAAAAGACTTAGGTTTGTCAATTTCCTATTTGTGAATTGTTTTTGTCACTTGAGGATGTTTGCTAACGTCTCACATCGTCGACCTAATCAAAAATTGGTGAGGCATAGTGATCAGTCACTGCGTCGCTCCTTCATAGCATGACAATTGGCAACAAATTCTTATTGATGCTTGACCTTGGAATAAAGAACATATGACATGTTGTCAAAATCTTGGTGGTGATCATAATGTTAGAAAACAAATACATAGCAGAATTTTAAAAAAATAAATCAAAACATTATTCCAAAAACAAGTTAAACATGTTGTGTATCTAAATTATTCTAAGATCTTTGTACCTCTTATAGTCTGAAAACTGCATGTCTAATTGAAAAAAAAATCAACAAGACTGGTACTCGAGAATTGCTACTAAAAGAGCCTGAACCAATTAGTCTTCTTTACTATTCTCTTTTCCACTCTTGAAATGTGACTAGACATATGTTGTTCAATCCTTATTTAAGTAATGTCTCCTTCCAACCATAAGAGAAAACTAAGAGCTATAGCTCTTAATGTTAAATAATAACTAGATGGGAGTTATACGGTTTCTCTCTTAAGTGATCTAAATATCAATAAAAAAATGTCTCCCAATTATAGAGGTCAGAAGAGCACTCATTCTTATTAAATTTGGCTTCAAAATTCGAGTTTGATTTAAATCTCGTCACAAAAATGTATCATGCATAGATTGCTAACATAGCAGGGGCAGTCTGTAATGTTTTTTATGGACTTCATAATAATTATTATTTTTGCTATAAAAATCATTATTTTAAGATAAACAATTCAAATTAAACACTTACACTCAATTAGTTATCCAGGAACATATGCATATATTTATTTTTTAAAACTACTTACCGGATTTGTTTCCCCTAGCTTGTTTAGCCCGATGGAATACGTATAGTGTTTGACTAATCGCCATCTTGCAAAAACGGTTAGTTCATAATGTAATCATTTATTAAATCATAGACTCATATAAGCTTCAAAAAATGTTTTAAACCCTTGAGAAAATACTTCTATGACCAAATAATTTAATCATATCAAAATAAAAGAAACTTGGCATAGTTATCAAGAGAATAACATCAGTGCAAAAATATCATTGATAATAAAATCATTGTTCACGTAATTAATTCGTTTCATAACATGATTCCATTTTTTAGCCAACACTCCTTGTACACACACTCGTCCCTGTCCTCGACCTATTTTATATGTCTTTTACCTATGTGTGTAACATGATATAAAACTAAGTAAACATAAGCTTAGTAGGTACACTTTCTATCTCGCAATGTAAAAGATGAACTTTTAGAAAAATTATTCATAACATCGTAATCATAATCATAGAAGTGCATCAGGCGCATGTTTATTTAGGACATATCTTTTTATTTAAAGTTTCATATTAAAACATTGCTCATTTTATGATTAGGAGCCTAAGTATGGCACCATTAACATCATAGGTGCACCGCCATGAGAGGACTGGGGTAGCTTGACTCAAACCAAACATGACAAGTCTAAACCTTGTGGGACATCATAAACATAATGAAGGATGTGCAATGCTTAATTAAATCATGCATATATATACATATAGATATATGCTTTTTTTGAAAACTTGTCATAAACAATAAAATCATAAACATAAAAACATCCTTATGAAAATTTATCATAAAAGCATCTTGAAAAAAGAACTTTAAATCACAAACATTGCTTAACATTTGCATAAACTTTATCATGTTGTAGGTGAAAACACACTTGACTTGCTTGCTTACTAAACCTTAAATCGGGTAACATTACTGCGGTTCTCATTGTGCTTGCCTTTTAAAGTGTTCATGTCAATCATTCATATAATACATGAAATTAATATTCATGTTCATGATATCATTTAATACTATCACGTCAGCATATTTCATTCTTAATAAAACAAAGCATCTTTGAGTCACAAACATACACTTAGAGTAAAAAAATATAGAGGCAGAAAACTTGACCTTTGATCACTTAGAGAAATTTATCTCAACTTATAAGCACGAATAAAGTGTTGGAATTATTCCATAACATAGCTAACATACATAAACATCACTAAAATTTACTTCTCTTCAAAGAATTAATCTAAGGTACCTTTTTTCAATTTTCAAAACATTCAAACAAATCTGTTACTCATAAAAATTGACCGACCTTCAAGGATTTATAACTCTATGTCTTTCAATTCATATTCAATTAGAGCATGAAAAATTTTAGGAATAAAGTTAACACATATGTATAATGTTAGATTTTTCTTTAACTATAAATATTTCATTTGATAACTAAAATAAATCACACCATTGATACTATAAAATCTACTAGCAAATCTTAGGCAGTGAGCAATCCTAAATTATGGATGAAATCATTTATGCTATTAAAATAATAATTACATAAAATCATAACATATCCAAAATTCAGTTCCAAATAAATTCAAAGTAATTCGAAACACACGTTTGAATTTAGAATTAATATCAACACTAAAAATGCTAAACAATGAACATATTTCATTTAAACATTTTTATAAAATCAAATATGCATGTTATTCTTTTGAAATTTTTATGTGAAATACTTAACATATAAACAAATGTTAAAAAATAACAAATCAGAAAGAACACATTTTGAAATATGATTTATTAACTCATGATTTATATGGACCATATTAGGCAAACATTCATGACCACCAAGTACTTGGCAATTAATGAATTTTATCTTAAAACATAATAAAGATATGGAACTGAAAATTTATAGACATTTAGTTAACATATCCCAATGACTCATATTTTTTTACAAAATTAAAAGACACTTTTTGTCCTATAAAATGGGCTCTTTAAATCACAAATACAAATTTGTTAGCAAATATAATTTCGTGAGTAGTGTTTGATTGAAAGCTTGTAACCCTAAAAATATTTTGAACAAAAATTTATAAAAAATCTTAGACATTCACAACATATATATACATATCATATCCAAAAATTCTAGCTAAATAAAATAATATGATTTCAAAACACTATCAGCAACCTTACCGACTAACTAAATACCCTAAAATTTTCATATCACATTTCAATAACAAAATATTATTTTCATGAAATTTCATGATATCATATTAACATAAATGCATTCAATCATAAAATAACATTGTTAAAATCAAAGTAATAAGCAAAATAAATTATTTTTCGTAAAAAATACATGCATACACATTCATAACATAAAAAAAAAATTAACAATGTTTGTCATAGAACAATACATATAAATCATAAAAATTTATAACTATGAAAACCTTTAAACTATACCTTAAATTCTTATGTTTTTCTTTTCTACAACCATGAAATCTTGCATGTAAAAATCTCCAAAAAGAGCTCCTTCTACTTCGATTGAAAGAAAGAAGAGTAATAAATTCTTGGCTTTGAGGATTAGAGAGATTATGGAGGCTTAGAGAATTTTGAGTAGTGGTGAAGACATAAGAACGTGAATTTAAGACAAGGTAAGAGAGAAGATTTTCTTTGCCCTAAAGTTAAGATAATATGATGTCTTTGGTGGCTTAAAGATATATGTATAGGTTTATAAGAGAGAAAAAATTAAATTAGTGTGGAAAACCCTAGTCCTACTCTAATTAGGTTTCCTTTTTTATTTTTTTCTTTTTTTTTTTTGCCTTCACAACACTCCCCTTTTTTCTTTTTTCTTTTTGTTTCATTCTAAGACAATTGCCATTTAAATATTAATACAATATAATATAATATAATATAATATATTGTATTATATTATATTATATCAAATTACATGATAATACAATATAATACAATATCTTATATTATATTATATTATAATACAATAGAACATAATATAAAATTAAGCACAATAATCGCAAACATAAATAAATTAAATACTTTACGCTTATCATCATTTTTGACATGAACATCTGAGCGTATTGATCTCATGTGGTTGTCACCTATGACGTTACGAAATAAAAAGTTAATTTACTTAACGTAAATAATAATAACTAATAAAACATCATGTTCTCATGTTTAGTTAATGCAAATATCCATAGGAGTAAAGAGAAGTGTTACAAGACTCCCCATTTTATAAGAGTTTCATCCCCAAAACTCAAAATAATTGGGGATACTTCACCCTCATTTCATCATTGTGTTCCCATGTAGCTTCTTCTACTTGGTGATTTCATCACAAAACTTTGTTCAAAGGAATTTCTTTATTCTTGAAGGTCTTATTTTGCAATATAAAATCTTGATCGACTTTTCTTTATAGCTAAGGTCTACTCTTTATTTTAATCACCTGTGGTTTGATCACGTACGAAGGGTCTGGGACATGCTTTTTAAGCATCAAGACATGGAGTATATCATGAATAGAAGACATCTCCAATGGCAAACTCAACTGATAAGCTACCTTGCCAATTTGCTTTAGCTTGCCCTTGTTCTCAAACCACATGATTCCCTTCATCAGTGTAACCTTTAGGAACATAGAATCGCCTATAGTGAATTCCAAGGGCCTTCTCCTTTTATCAGCATAGCTCTTATGTCAACTTTGAGTAGTCTCAATTCTTTTATGTATCAACTTAACCATTTCAAAGTCTCGTTGACAAAATTTACCTTTTCACTATCCTTGTTTTACATCATCTTCTTTTTTCTAGCTTCACACCAACATATAAGCGATCTACATTTCTGCCCATATAGAGCCTTATATGGTGCTATTCCAATTGTTGCCTGATAGCTATTGTTATAAGCAAATTTTGCTAATAGAAACATTTTACACCAACTTGTCTTGCATTCTAGGGTACATGCATGAAGCATATCCTCTAAAGTCAAATTCATTCTCACTATTTGGCCATCTGTTTGACAGCAAAAAGCCATGCTAAAGTACAACTTAGTACCCATTGCACTTCTTTGTTGGATCCTTCTTGTTCCTGTTTAGTCCCCTTCATTTTTGAAGTTTTTTCTACATTTGTTTCTTCCTCACTTTCCCCCCTTTGTTCCTTTTTTTTTAGTTTCTTAGTAAGAATGAGTTACGGTGTTCAGCCTAAATACTAGACACAGGTAATAAATAATAGAATACGAAAGATTCAACCATAAAATTTCTCAATTCTGACTCTTCATGCTTTCTAAAAATTGGAAGTGAATCTACCATCACAATAAGAGATGATAGGAATTCCATGAAGTCTTACTATCTCCTTGACATAAAACTCTATTAATCGCTCCATAGAGTAGCTAATCCTAATGGGGTTGAAGTGTGCCGTTGTCATCAATCTATCAATATCAACCTAAATGGCATCATATCCATTCATAGTTCTTGGCAAACCTATGATGAAATCCATCACAATCTTCTCCCACTTCAATTCAAGTACCTGAATTGACTGCAAATCTCCTCCAGGCCTTTGGTGTTTTGCCTTGACTTGCTGACAAGCCAAACATTTCTTTACATACTTGCCAACATCATGCTTCATTTCAAACCACCAAGTACAGTCCCTTAAATCATTGTACATATTTGTCAAACCTGAATAGATTGAAAAAAGAGCATTATGGATTTCTGCTAAGATCCTTTCCCATAAGCCATCAACATCAGGAACCCATAACCAATTCTTATGATATAGAGATCCATCATCAACAGCTCAAAACTCCTTGCATCTTTGTTCCTTGATTTCTTGCATAATCCTTTATAGGCTTGCATTTTTGTCTTGTTTACGTTGAATCTCTTTAGATAATGATGGAGCAAAAGTTAATACTAAAAGCTGTTCTCATATAAGTTCCAAACTAAAGACTAGAATTTATTTGCTTAGCTAGGACATCGCTTATAATGACATCAGCATTTCAATAGTCTTCATACTCAAAGTATCAACCACTTGATTCGCCTTTCCTAGATGGTAAAGGATTTCACAATCATAATCCTTCACTAGCTCTAACAATCTCTACTGCCTCATGTTCAGGTCCTTCTAAGTGAAAAAGTACTTTAAACTTTGATGGTCAATGTAGATCTTACATTTTACTCCATAAAAGTAATACCTCCAAATCTTCAATGCAAAAACTACAGCTGCTAACTCGAGGTCATAGGTAGGGTAATTCTTCTCATAATCCTTCAAATGTCTCGAGACATAAGCAATCACCATATCATTTTACATCAACACTATACCTAGGCCTATTTTAAAAGCATTACTATAAACAACAAATCCTTCATTTCCTTCCAAAATCACCAAAATCAAAGCTATAGTTTACCTTTTCTTTAATTCTTGGAGGCTTTTCTCGCACTCATCAGCACATTCAAACTTTTTCCCCTTGCGAGTTAGATTGGTAAAAGATGACACTATCTTGGGGATATCCTCTGCAAACTTCTAATAAAAACCAGCTAATCGCAAGAAACTTCTTATCTCACTTGCATTCTGAGGTTGCATCTAGTTAAGGATAGCGTCAACTTTTGCAAGATCCACCATTATTCCCTCCTTTCATACAACATGTCCCAAGAAGGATAAACGGTCGAGCCAGAACTCATACTTAGAGAACTTTGTGTATAACTTATGTATCTTCAAGGTCTATAGCAAATTCTCAAGTGCTCAATATGCTCCTCTTGACTCTTCAAATAAACAAGAATATCATTGGTAAACACTTTGACAAATTTATCAAGGTAATTCTTAAACACTAGATTCTACAGATCCATAAAAGCCGCAGGAGCATTTATTAAGCCAAAAGGTATAACCACAAAGTCGTAGTGACTATACCTCGATCTAATCACTGCCTTTGGAATGTCTCCTTTTTTTTATCTTTAGTTGATGATATCTCAACCATAATCTTTTGAAAACAAAGGCAAAGCCTTAAGCTGATTGAACAAATCACTAATTCAAGGTAATAGGTACTTGTTTTTAATCGTCACCTTGTTTAGTTCTCGGTAGTTGATGTAGAGTCTCACGGAGCCATCTTTCTTCTTCACAAAGAAAACTGACGCTCCTTATGGTGAGTGAGTAGGTCGGATGTAACCCTTATCATGAAGTTCCTTTAGTTAGGAGTATAACTCCTTCAATTAGGCTGGGGCCATTCCATATGGTGCCTTGGAAATTGGATCAGTGCCTTAAGCGAGCTCGATCTCAAATTTTGTTTCTCTATCTGGTGATAAGCTTGGCAAGTCTTTAAGAAATACCTTTGGAAATTCTCAAACCGCTATAACAACTTCAATCCTTGTCTTTTCTTCTTGACTTTTACATATGATGTTTGCCAAATAACCTATACAGCCATTTGCCAACAACTTTCTTGTCTTCATAACTAAGAGAAAAATGCTTGGCTTCTTTCTTGACTCACCCACATACACGAATCTTACCTCACCTTCTGGATGGGAAATCACATTTCATCTGTGGCACTCGAAAGAAGCATTATACTTGCTTAGGAAATCCGTCTCGAGAATCTTATCATAGTTACACATATCGATTATAATAAGATTGACAAAATATTCTCTTATGGAAATCCAGAAAGGAACTATACGCAAATAATGCAAAGACATCATCACTTCCCTAGAGGCTAGTGTCGTAATGAATCCCTATCTCATAGGCATTGGATGTTCTCCTAAGTTCTCAACAAAAGAAAAGAATACAAATGAATATGTAGCACCCATATGGAAAAGAGCTTGTGTATTAAAAGAAAGAATTGAGATCTAACCTATGACAAAATTGGAGGTTTTATAGGTGGAGCTTCAAGTCTTCCCATGTTTATGAGTGGTCCCTCCAAGGTAGCTTACATATGGTAGAGTTAAGCATAAGGGGCTTTTTGTTGACCTTGAGCATTGAACTGGGTGGGGTAGTTTTTGAAAGAGTGACCCTCGCGACTACAAATAGAAGATTGGTTTGTTCTACAACGGCATTCACTTGGGTGTTTCTTTCCACATTTGGCACAATGTTGCATCTGCCTGTTGTTGTAATACTGGTTACTACCCCTTTCTAATTGCTTTGACCCTGCTGGTTTCAGAAATTGTCCTTTCTCTTGTTGTTCGTCCAGTTCTGGTTGTTGTTGTTACTGCCTTGGGGTAGGTTTTGAGTGTTTGAGTTATTTATAGGATGACTTCGCTAGGGTTGGGTTTTCTTTAACTTTGATAGGTTGAATTTAGCCCATTGTGTCCACAAAACAACTTGTTCTTGATTTATAGGTGGACTTGCCCGTCAACGATTGCTCCAATTTCAATTCTAGAACCCTGATCAATCTCTTGACCCTCTCACCATCATCATTGACCATTCCTGGGTAAAGACATGCCAAACTTAGCAACCACATCAGTAACTGACATATCTCCTTGATGAAGGTTTTTGAACTTGTCATAATATTTTTGGAAGATGTTCATGTAAAAGAACTTTGCATAAAATTCCCAAACAAATTTAGCACATGTCGTGTTGTCTAAATTCCAGCTCTGCTCTATCCCATTCCACTAGATTCTAGCTTTCATGGTTAGGCAGTACGAGGCATAAAGAACCTTCTCATTCTCAGTAAAACCCATCAGCTTCAAAGTAGCCTTGATTGTCTTCAACCATCCTTAAGCAACCAAGGAATCCTTGGAACCTTTGAAATTAGCCGGCTTAACATGCTTCCACCTGACCAATATGGGTTCTTGATAAGTAGGTCATGCTTCTGGAGTAGGGGCTGGGGTTACCCCTCCTTGTTGTTGTAGAGGAGGTGGTATATTTTCACCTTAATAACTATTGGTATCCATATTTGAGTTAAGAACCTTATAAGCAATAAGGTCTTGGGTGGTTCAAGTGTTAGGAGATGCAAAGAAATCCTTGAGAGCTGCTAGGCTCCTAGAGGGGACAATACGTATGAGTAACAAGTTTAAAACCCAACTATGTTGAGATCCCACTAGGTGGGCCCATAAGATTAGCATCGACTGGGTTGCCAGCTCTAGTGGTAGCTGAAGCATGAGCTTGAGTCCTTTTATGACTATTCATCTTTGATTTCCTAGAAGGATTATCAGTTTAGGAATGAACTTTCAATTTCATGAATGAGATAGTATTTCACTACTAAACTTATGCACTATGGCATTAATCACCATATATTTATTGTTAAACTTACATAAACATTAATTTAAGTAAAACATACTTACTTAGAGGATTTGAAACTAACGTGTGATGATGTATATCGAAAACAAAAACTTCCTCTGATACCATAGCGATAATGCCCCCTTACAAACGTAACAATAATCGTTACTTTTACAGTTAAAATAATTATTTCAAGACAAACAATTCAAATAAAACACTTACAGTCAAATAGATATCCTAAGAACACATACATATACATTAAAAAAAAACTACTTACCAGGTTTGCTTCCCCTAACTCATTTAGTCCGATACAACACCTATAGTGTTCGGCTAACCATCATCCTACATAAATGATTAGTTTATAAATAAAATCATTTATTAAATTATAGACACACATAAACTTCAAACAATGTTTAGAACCTTGAGAAAATACTTACATGTCCAAATAATTTAATCATATCAAAATAAAAGAAACTTGGTATAGTCATCAAGAAAACCACCATTAAAAAAATATTAAACAGTAGCAAAACATTCAAAAATCTATAGAAAAATAAACCAATTCTTAAATCAATATTAGTGCTAAAAATAACATTAATAATAAAATCATTGTTCAAGTAATCAATTCTTTCTATGGCGTTATTCTGTTTCCAATCCAACACTCCTTACACACACAACTGTCCCTATCCTTCATCTATTCCATATGCCTTTTACCTTTGTCTATAACATGATATAAGACTAAGTAAGTATAAATTCATTAAGTATACTTTCTTATCTCACAACATAAAAGATGAACATTCATAAAAAACATTACACACCATAGTAACCATAATCAGAGTAGTGCATAAGGTGCATGTTTATATTGAACATATCTTTTCTTTTAAACTTTCATATTAAAACATTATTTATTTTATCTTTAGGAGCCCAAGCATTGCACCATTAACATTATAAGTATACCGTCATGAGAGGAGTGGGATTGCCAGTCCTAAACCAAACATGATAAGTCTAAACCTTACGGGACAACATAAATATAAATATAGGGCGTTCAACGCTTAATTAAGTGATATATATATGTGTGTGTGTGTGTGTGTGTGTGTATATATAAGCTTTCTTTGAAAACTTGTCATTAACCATAAAAACATTAAGATAAAAAAATCCTTAGGAAAATTCCTTAAAAAAGGATCTTTGAATAAGAACCTTAAATCACAAACCTTTGCTTATAAAACATTGCTTGACATTTACAAAAAAATTTATCATGTTACAGGTAAAATTATACTTACTTGACTTACTTGCTTACTAAACCTTAAATGTGGTGACGTTGTGGTTCATGATGTGCTTGTCATTTGGAGTATTCATGAAATTAATATTTATGTTCATGATATCATTTAATACAATATTGCATCATCATACATCATTTTTAACAAAACAAAGCATCTTTGAGTCATAAACATGCACTTAGAATTAAGAAACATGAAGATAGAAAACTTGACCTTTGATCACTTAGAGAAATTAATCACAACTTATAAGCACGAATGAAGTGTAATAATTATTCCATAACATACTTAATAGATATAACCATCACTCAAATTTTCTTCTCTTAAGAATCTTAAATACCTTTTCCCAATTTTTAAAACTTTTAAGTAAATCTATCTTTCAATTAGAGCATGAAAATTTACAAAAATAAATATAACACATATATATTACGCTTAGATTTTTCATTGGCCATAAAAATTTCATTTGTTAATTAAAATAAATCACACTATCAATACTACACAATCTGCTAACAAAGCCTAGGCAGTAAGCTATCCTACATAAAAATTATTGATTAAAACATTTATGCGATAAAAATTACTACGCGTAATAGATGCATAAAATCATAATATATCAAAAATTCTGCTCCAAATAATTTTGGAGTAATTCAAAACGTGCATTTGAATTCAGAGTTAATATTAACATCAGGCATGCTAAACAGCGAATACGCTTTATTCAAATATTTTTATAAAATTACATATGCATACCATTCTTCTAAAATTTTTATGTCACATACTTAACGTATAGATAAATGCTAGAAAAATAATAAATCATATAAAAAAAATTTAAAATATGATTTATTATCTCACTATTTATATAAAGCATATCAGGCTAGCATTCATAACCATTGAGTACTTAGAGATCAATGAATTTTATCTTAAAACATAATAAAGATTACAGACTTTTATTTAACATATCAAAAATGACCATAATATTTTACAAAATCAAAAGACACATTTTGACCTATAAAACGGACTCTACAAAACACATAAAAATCTACCAACAAATAAAATTTTATAAGTAGTGTTTGATTGAAAGCTCATACCACTAAAAATATTTTGAAGGAAAATTTATAAAAAAAATCCTATATTTGCTTGAACCTTTTTACGTTAATCATTTTACACGTTGCTTAATTATCCTTTTCATTTGGCGGATTTTAGTCTTAACCGGCACAGAAAGCACAACCGTTACACTAATATGGGCAATCTCTTTACTATTGAACAACCCAAGTGTGATGAAGG
>LNSY01385957.1:0-11635 GCA_002024485.1 Artocarpus camansi
CCTAAGAGTTTTACTATCAAGTCACATACTTGATGACCTTAGGTAGAATTAACTATTCATAGAATTAAAATGGAAAAACAACAATAATAATGCCTCTTTATTAATAAAATGAAAATGTAATAAAGTCAATATATGGTCATTACATAATTGGCCTAGGGCACATCACTAACACCCAAGGTGTTCATGTCATTTATGATGTACACAAGGTAGATATTGAATAATTGTTTATGTGTAATATTGTATGTGGTACTTTGGTAGGCCGAAGTTTCAAATTCGACAAGCTGAATTATTCCTTCTAGGCAACATGACGATGGGATTCATCGGTAGGCCGAATCCCACAACCTCGGCAGGTCGAAGGAAGCTGACAAGCACCAAAAATTGTGGCATTGATGATTGGATGTAATTGGATGATTAATTCTGATTGATTAGCATATTTTTGGCCTTTTTCCTTGTTTTAGGTAATAGAATGATTGACTTTTAGGTTGATTGGATTATTTGATGAGGGTTTCCTCTTTTGAAATTGTGAAATACGGTAAGTAAGAACAAATTTGTTGACTTTCCCCAATCCTCTCCATTCCCCACGTGTATTTGCCCGAATTCTAGTAAGAAAATTTTTGACAATTATAAAGAAGATGAGTTTTCTCTTTTATGTTATATTCATTTTTACATAAACTATCTCTTTCTATTACTCTTTTTTTCTCTCTCTCTAAATTCTATTAGAAACACTCTTTCTTTCTCCACGTTTTCGCCCCCTTTCTCTTCCTTATTTTATTGCAAATATTTGGATGAAACATTGAGTTTTCTTTTGGGTGAATTTAAAAGAAATTTGAAAAGAATTGTTTTGAGGTAAGACTTTATTCTCGGTTTATTTCTGAAATGTATTTTTCCCCTTTAATTCGACTACTGTATTTTTGTCTAGGAATTTTTATTTGCTCTGAAATTTTAATATGTTAGTTATGTATGTTTTATGTGTTATCCCTCAAAATTTCACACCGTTTGGAGTTTCCTATGATGAGATATTAAATTTTATTCTCTGCCACTCATAATGAATTGTTGTTGATTGCACAAAAATGTTGTTTTTTGTTCATATGGCAAATGAATGTCATTTTGCACAAAATTTGGTAGATATATTCATGTATATATCAAGTGTTGAACTAGAAGGTTTCACTATGAAATGATAAATATTTTATGTGTTATTGAATTTTTATTAAGACTAGGTATTGAGACTGTTTTATCAACAGATTTTTGGACTTTTGTTGTGTGACATTTTTGTAAAACTAAATGAATTTATTTGACAACAAGTCTTTTTGTGCTCCTATATTTATATGTTAATTAGATGTCATAAGAATTTTAGGGTCTAAATAAATTTATTTTTATTGTTTGAGAGTGATGATCACATGTAACTCACTACTTGATTTGTTTGAAGTCATTTTTGTCTCTAAATTCTAATACATGTTTTGGATTGTATTGAATTTATTTAAAGGTAATTTTTGGATATGATGTAGTTTTAGGTGTCTATTATATGTAATATTTTTATGGAATTATTTTATGGTATAGATAATTTAATTTATAGACTTTAGTTAAGGTTGTTCACTACCTAATTATTGCTAGTAGATTTTATGCTATGAAGTGTGTGACTTGTTTTGGTTATCAAATGGAAATTTTTATGACTAACGAAAAATCATGATATTATGTTTATATGTTAGCTTTGGCCATCTAGGGTCTCATGCTCTCATTATGTATGAATTGTGAGTTATTAAATTATGAATACTTAAGGGTCAAGCAAGTATAAGTATTGTAGTTTTTGCATGAATATTTTAAGTTAGTAAAGTGTATGTATGTTCATGTATTCCTTGAGATGAAAGAACGAATGATGCCCTATGCTACTAGATGAGTTCATGAAAGTGACAAATTAATTTTTATTTTTATATGAATGAATGACATGAACATTTCAAGAAGTGAGCATACCGAGACCGCAGTGATGTCATCTAAAGAAAAGGTTTAGTAGGCTAAACATGTAAGTATATTCTCACCTACAACATGATGTGGTTTGTAAAAAGTTTGAATTTTATGTTCATGATGATTCCTATGATGATCCTATGATGGTTTTATTTAATGTATTAATATGGAAGTTTATTGTACAAAAGTTATGCATGCTTTGATGATAACGTATTCAAAGGTATAAAAGTATAGATATATGTATGTATATATATATCATTTAAGTAAGTGTTACACACCCATGTTTATGTTATGTGTATGTTATGATGTTATGTTTGGTTTGAAATTAGCTACCCATATTCTCTCATGACGGCGTGCCTGTGATGATGATAATGGTGCAACACTTGGGCCCCTAAAAATAAAATGAACTAAGTTTTAATATAGTTAATGTTAACGAAAGATATGTTCTATATGAAACTATGCCTAGTGTACTATTATCATGATGATTATGAAAATGATGTTTCATTAGAAAGTTCATAAATTGTTTTACAATCTGAGATATGAAATGTACTTACTAAGCTTTTGTTTACTCAATTTCACATCATGTTGCAGATAAGGGTAAGAAAATTAAGAAATAGGAGGAGGATAAGGACGAGCGTGTGAGTAAAGAACGATAAATTGAAAATAGAAGATGCTAAGAAAGAAGTCTTAAATTTTTTTAACTATGATTTTATTGCATTGTATGTTTATTTTTTTGCACATTGAGATGTTTGGGACTTGTTTTAACTTACTTTTGTTATAGACGGAAGGTTGACCTGTCGATCATTATTGATCGGTCTGCCAATGTCAGTATAGGCCTATCGATTACCTTGAATCGGCCTGCCGATCACCTTGAATTAGTTTGCCCATCTTAGCGATTTTAAAACCCTATTTTGCAGAGCCTCGGACGGCCTGTCGGTGGTTGAAGTTCGAACTACCAATCAAGTTCAGCTTGTCGAAGTCAGAAGTTCAGCCTATCGAATTGTGTAAGCAGATTTTGAAAGTTGCATTACTTTTATTTAAATTATAATTTTATTATTTGGTGCGATAAACTATTATAATTAAAAAAGTATGCATGGATCTTGAGGTATGTTTTTAAATTATGTTTTATTTAAAATAGTTTATCTTGAATAATGGTAAAAAGAATGAATATAACAACATCTTTGATGTCAGTAAGGGGGCGTTACATTTTTAAAATAGTGCCTACACATACAATGATCTAAATGAAAATAATAGCATTAAAGATCTGTCAGTAGAGATTCGTCCTTGAAGAATTATTCAATAAGAAATGTTGTTTTTTGTCTCCAATTAGTACATTAAATTAGATTTAATGACTATTTATAGCATCATAAGTTAGTTTCATAGGTGTTTCATAAATTTTTTTTAAAATTTTGCTACATCACTAAATTGATTTTTCCAACCGCCTCGCCTTTCAGTCTCACCATCTTCGATCACCTTACCTTGTCCTCCATCACTACATCGCCTCCAGAGAAGTTTACTCTAAACATTTTCACAAAAATATTCTATCAAAATGTTCCTATTTATTATTCACAGACAATATCTATAGTGTCCAAAAATCTAGTTTTTAATAAGTATAATAAATTAAGGATTTTTTCGTAACTACACCATCAAGTTCATAAGAAATAAGAGTTTAGAATCTATAAGTGCAAATTCCTATTAATTTGTCAGCAACAACAACAAAATGACAAGCTTAATCATACTATGCAAGTTGAGCTAGTTTAGGAATAACCATAGGCATTTAGCTAGAAGGCTTAATGGTGGGACGTGATAGTAAATGATAAGATGAACGATTATGAAAGATTACAAACATTTAAGAAAATGGTTGACTTAAGGCAAGCCAATACATCCTAAACGGTTTGAGCATAAGTTCGGTTCGATAATCAAACACTCAATCGGTTATGTCCAATAGATTCAAGAATTTAAGTTTAAAGGTTTTCAATCTAACACTTATTACACGTAAAGATTAAAAAATTACAACTTTAATTCCATGATTATATAATTAAAGTAAAATCGGTAGTATATAGTGCTACTAACTGTATGAGAAACAATTGAAAATTAGTTTTAGATAAAAAAACCTGCCACCTCGAAGTCAAGATGAAAAGAGCTTAGCAACAAGAAACCTGAAATTTAATAGATAAAAATTTCAAGTATGGTATTGTATTAGCAGTGTGTAAATAGATACTATAATGTTGTTAAACGAATTTAAGTAGCTCTCACTTAGTATGGAGAGTTTTGTATTAGTAATATTCAAAAAAAAAAAAAATTAGCATTTACAAGTGTAACAAACTTAGACAATCTTAATAATGGCTAAGGAAACCTTAGAAATTATATATTAAGATTTAAACGTTAAAGTTCAAGATTTTTTTGGAAAATCTTATGTTATGATTAAAGAATTTATGGAATTATAATATAAATTTCAAATTTCTATATTAAATATTAAAGTTGAATTTTATAGCACTTACGAGCCAAACGATTCAGTTGATGATTTTACACCGTGATTTGAGGTGGAGAAAAAAAAAATCAAACCATAAAAAAAATTGAAACTTCAATATATGATAATTTCAAGTTAGCAGTGTTTTGAAAAATACTCTAATGCACAAAACGTCTTTAATTGCTAATTAGTTAGAAATCAAAGGTACACAAGTATAATTTTGAATTTAAGTGCAATTCAGACCTAAGAATTGGCACTGTTAAAAACTATGCCAATTCTAAGAAAAGTGCAAGAAAAGTTAAGTTTAGGTTCTATTCAGTAAGGAATAGTTTTAAGATTGATTCTAGTCCAATTTGAGTACGCAATTAAATATAAATACTATTACTGGTTTATTCAAAGGTTAATTTTGACTGCAATTAAGTAAAGTTAAAGGAACTAAAAATCTCCTCTTAGCTAGCTAGTCTTACAAACCAGTCAAGAATTCATGTCCTTTCCCAAATCAAGAGACCCTTATGGATAAAGAAAGGTGACAAGGGGACAAGAACTTACATATGAACAGTACACAAACTAGATCTTTTTTTGACCACTTGATGAAGCTAAATTTCTTCCAAATTTTCCTTAAGAATGATGCCATTATTAGGCTCTCTTAGACTAAACTTTGAATCAATTAAGCTAGCTTAGAATCAACTAAAACCATGTTAAGAAATTTAACAATGTTTAGTACCTTTGTTTATAAAGAGACCCTTTTCCCTCCAAGAGCTCTTTTTTTTTTCTCCCTCATTTTCTCAAACCAAAACCAATTCTCTAATCCTTCTTTCTCTCAATGTTCTATCATTTCTCACACTCACAATAATCCACCCAAGATCAAACAAAGAAAGACGAGAACTAAGAGAAGCACTCATTGGTGCTCTACCATGGTAAAATGCTAAACTATTTCCCTTTTATTTTAAGTTTGAGTTAGTTCATAGTTGCTAATGGTTAAGGCTTGTCAAAAGTTTAAGTTATAGTTGTTCAAAGTTATGTAAGTTTAAGCATGTTTATTTTTTGTTTTAGTTGTGGTTGGTATGAAAAATTTTACAGTACTCTTTATGCTCAAATACGGACCCTTTATAGGTCGATTTCAAGAATTTTATAAACACAAAACTTTTAAGTCTTGATATTTTGAACAAATTTTGATGATAAGGTTTTTTGTGATTTCAACTCTAAGACAAAGTTTCAGATTGTTCCAAAAACTATGCAAAAAACTGTTTCTTAGCAGCAACCATTGTTTTTACCAAAAAAGGAGCCTTTTAGAGGCCAAATAAAACACAAAGTTTTATATATCGCAAAACAAAAAACTTTTGTAAAGAAAATTTTTTATGATTCTAAATGTAAGACAACGTCGTGGATAGATTTTTGAAACCACACAATTTTGTTTTTAAAAACATTATAGTTTCTTGTTTAGACAAAAACAACCTCCAAAAATTCCAAACCATGACTTTCTAAAAATAAGAAAGTTTTATATCTCGATAAAATGAAGAACTTCCATGAATATCTTTTTTTTAAGATTTTATCTTTAACACAGAGTTTTAAGCATATTTTTAGAAAGCAATCAAAACTTTTGTAGAAAATATTTAATTCAGTAAAGTTTGATGAATCACTAAAAACAGACATATTAAAGACAGAAAAAATGATTTCAAAAAAATGAATGTTTTATAAGGTGAAAACTACAATTTTTGAAATAACATCTTTTACATGTTTTATATAAAATATGAAATGTATAATTAATTTTATGTTATGCCATGCCATGTTTATGCTATGATATGATATGCCATGATTTGTCATGCCATGATTTTGCCATACACCATATGTGATGTATGTAGTATTAATTATACTGTTTACTCATTTTATGTCAAGCATGTTTACGATATACAATATGTGATGCTATATAGTAACATGTCATACTACAGATGCACAATAAGATAGGCAAAACAATTAAGACAAAACAAGTTAAGGATGTCGTACTAATCTCTCGACCTACAGGGAGACATTAAGTTAAGTTAATTTTATGATCTCAGTGTCGTTTGGGACCTTGTGAACCCTAACATCCCAAGGATTACATGCACTAGATACAAGCACTCAAGCCCATTATGTATGACAAGATATGTTCATTAAAGCATAATTAGCTCATGCATGGTTTGTTAAAAAGTTTAATGTTTTGTTTTGTAAGTGTAAGTTCTTACTTGCTAAGCGAAAACTTATTCATTTATGTTTTTGCTATAGGTAAGAAACATGTCAATAATACTTGATAGGCAATAGAAAGCAGCGAAAGAATGGTAAAAATGAGAATAGATACTGCTTTTGCAATGAATGTTGCACAATATGTAAAATGTATTATGTATACATGATCATGTACTTTTATGTAAGTATGTTTTGAAAACTAAGGTTGTAGTCATATAGCCTTTCTCTAAATAATTCCAAGATTAATATATTGCAATAGGTACCACAACAAATGTACATAAGTATCAAATATAAAAATTTATAATGATATTTAATTTAAAAAATTTATAAAAAGTTTTATTTTAAATTAAGAATTTTTTTTTTGAAAAAAAAATTGTGTTTGAAATTAGAAAAGTAGAAACACTAATTTAGACTCAAAAAACCATAACACAATAAGCTACTCGAACCCAACATGGAACTAAATCCACCAACAAATTCGATTGAAAACATTTAAGGGGCAAAACATGTATCGAGTCCTAACATGTAGAAATAGAAAAAGTACACCACTAATCGAGCACAAAAAAGACTCTTTGAGACATAATGTTATTGCGGTGAAAAACCCTGGTCAGATGAGATCATGAGTCTAAAAGCATCAAAGCCTAACCCAACACTGGAAAGTGATGAAACCACCTTAGTTATTACAGCAAAAAAACAAAACGAAACCACATGCTGTGGTAACATCAACACCGTTATTTAATACAAACAAAACAAAAAACAAAAGGTTACACATCAAGTAGCAATCCAATACATGGTGACAATTTGATGACAACTCTATGGGAGGAAAAACACAACCAAGACCGTAATCTGAATAGGAACGAAGGAAAAGGCAGAACATCAGCATAAGGAACCTCGCCATCTATTGTTGCTAGTTGTCGCAAAACAAGAAGAAAGCCAGCCAAAGGTTTCGTCGTCCCATAGAGGCCAACCTCTCCTGGAGACATAGCACAACAAACTCCCAATCCAGCTTCAGCCGACATAAGAAAAACCTTTCTAGCCCCCTTTTGAATAGATCTAACCATCATTGCCCACTGCTGCACTTGACTATGAAACTATTTTAAGTAAATATTTTTATGGTTTAAAAAATATTCTACTAATCTAAGTAGTTAATGAGAAGATATGTTTAATTTTAAGATTATAAAGTTAAATGATGGCTATGTAAGTAGGGTCATTATATTATCAATCCAGATTTCTAAGTTTTAGGACCATAAACATCTTCTTGTAATAGATTTGTTTGGAACAAAGTTTGTTCTTTTTGCTACTTTGGGTTATTAGTTTTAGTGTTAGTTTTAATTCATTTTAGTTAGTTTTAGTGTTAGTTTTGGTATTAGTTTCTGTTTAATTTACTTTTAGTTTTAGTGTTATTAATTAGTGTTATTAGTTTTTGTTATTGATTGATAATTAGTTTTAATTATTAGTTTTATCAGTTTTGTAAGTTATTATTTGTTTATAATATCAATCAATATTAGTGTGTGTGATTTTAATGAATGTTGATATGTTAGTGTGTATAAATTTCTATAAATCAGTATATTTAAGTGTTTGTTGCAATTGGTGGTTTTATCATACTGAAAATTCCATAATATATTTTTAAAGATTTAACATCTTACATCATTAATGACAAAATTTTCATTTATTCTCCAATATGTATATTTTGATGTGCATGTAGAAGCCATAAAAGTTTCAATACTTATAAAAGTTCATAATCATATATATATATAAAGTGTTAACACAAAGGATATGATTATGCATACTTAGTATAAATTTTGGTGTATAATCAGAAGACAATGTTGAATACTTTATCTTAAGATTATTATATTGTCTATTCCCAACTTAGTGGAATAATCTTATCTAGATTTAATATTCTTATAATTGCTAGACAGAACATCAGTGTTTTTAGAACACATTAAACTTGGACAGAATAGAATATAGTTTGTTGTATAATTTCATAATAAGAAATTTGAATTCACTCATTATTGATCATTTTATGGGTTGCACTTTAATCGTCGAGTAATTAATGGACTCATATCTATTTATTATGTGATTTGATTGTTAATGAGTGAGATCTATATATTCACGATTAAAAAAAAATAAGTATATTAGAGGTATAGTATTATAGGCAGTTAAGAACACTTCTCACAAATAGGGAATCTATAACTTCTTCTAGATAGGATGTTAAAATAATATTCTCATAAGTATTAATTCGAGAAACTTGGATATAGAGATCTTGTTGTTTGATATAGGATATCAAACATTACCTACAACCTTCGTTTATGATTTGTTCATAAAAATGCCATCCATTAGAGAATTAATAGAACTCATAGATGAAGAAGTAATAAAAGTGGTTGCAAGAAAGACTATAAATCTAGCTCTATGAATATTATTGTTAAGATATTATCACATGGTAAATGAGTATATCAATGGATAACCTTATTATCAACATTTAACATTTAAGGTTCTATATAATGAATGTATATAATTTAAGAGTGTAGCTTTAGTCTCTGATGGTGGAGAAAAGTTAATAACTATTTTTAATTTAATTATGACATGATTAGATTATAAATAATTATTGGAGCTTAAATTATATATGTCCATTGGCTTACTAGCTCCATAACGTTCTTTCATATGGGTCAATGCAATTTTTTTGGATTATTTATGATTAATAGGCCTAAATTGGAAATTCATACAATGTACCACCTGCATTGTGTGGCGCCAATTGTGTACTCTAGGAGTATACATGGTGCATATTTATAGTTTATTGATTCAATCGTGTCACATAATGTTCACGTGATATGGTTGTTGTTAAAGTGTAGAATTCAAAAGTTCAGATAGATACTACACATTAATTATTTATTTCCTTATATATAATAAATAATTAAGAAATCATGAAAGATATTTTTTAAAAAATAAATAATATATTAGTTTGAACTAAGATCAAATCTCAGATAGATACTAGATGAATACATAATTACTTTTTTAGAGGTAGTTAGGACATATGCTGTTAGAGAGATGACAGATCATGCCTAGTGGCTTCTTTAAACAAAATCCCACTTGGGATTCAGTTTCAATCTCCTGACCAAGTAAATCTATAAATAGACCTTAGGGGTACTATTTTTTGCAGACCTTTCTCTAGCCTTCATCTAATGTTCTTATTGCTCTCCTTCAAAGCTATAAAGAATTTCTACAAAGAAGAGTTTGAAGGATATATTGAAGAGATTTTCCAAGATGTTTCACCAATGCCCATACACTAGTTGACTTGAAAGCATGAGAATAGCAATGAAGATTTAAAGCTTATGAGACGCTTGATCATTCGAAACTATTGCCAAACTAGTAAGTTTGTATTTTATTCAATTATCTTATATAGCATCATGAGAAGGATCTTGAAAGTTTGAGAAAAAAATTAAGTCTATTTCATTGTGTTTTTCACTATTTTTATTGAAAATTTTCCAGGTAAACCAACAACTAGTATCAGAGATGACTCATATTATGTTGTGTAAATTAATAGTCTCATTTGATCTCCTTTATTATACACATATGATTTATATATGTTTTTTTGCATGATAATTGTACTTAGAGAGATAGCTATCTTGGTTCTATATGTGATAATGAAATATGCTTGAGATGTATAATTTCTTTTTTTATTAATCTGTATGTTTATGTTAATTATTATTTGGGCAATGCTATGATAAGACCCACTAATGGTCTTATTTATAAGACTCATTTTCTAAGCCATTGGATTTAATCTAATGCTTAAAAACTTTAATTCCCTATAATTATTATGTGCTCTCCCTTACACAATCAAAACGAAAAATTAAAGCTTAACAAAGAAAAAAATCAAAACAAAAAAATAAAAAAAAAACTCTGGTAGCCACAATTGTGATTCATAGAGGTCGAAGCAATGACGTCGACAGCCAATTAGATGACATGGAGGCGACTTAGGCGAGCTCGATCGACGGTAGGGAGCAGACCTCCTCCTGCAGTCATGTCGTGACTAACTTTTGTCACCCATAGCGGTCGCGATCGTGACGGCACTTTGTGCCCTGCAATGGTCCCTAGCACAGGTAGCAGTCATCAAAGATAGTAGTGTGGCCCATTGTAACCTATTACCTAATGATGACTGTTAGAGAACAATCAACCCACAACCACCGCCAATTGAATCTCGAAATGTCTTCATTGCAATTCATGGGCCATGATGGGAACACGACCACCATCACGACCTCGATGTCCTATTTCTATGTGGGTAGTGATGATAAATGATGCCATCATGAGGTCACACAAGATTTGGACTTGACGAGATCACACCATTGTGAAATGGCAACTGTTGTCCAAGAAATGCATGGGATTGTCAAGTAGTGCCATCGTGAAATCGCACGGGATCCTCAAGCAACATAACTGTCGCAACATGATCCTCAAGTCGTACTCTCCATCGCTATCTCAACTGTTGCCGATGACATTACGTTGTCGCCAGAGAATAGGCTTTGTTTTTTTTAGGCATTTCATTTTTAGGTTTTAAGTTTTATAATAGATTTTGTGTGGACGAGCTCACTTTACTAAAGATGAGCTTCCTTATTTTTTACCATTAGATTTAAATCTGATGGCATAAAAAAGATTTTATTAATAAAAGAAAATAAAGGGTTGTAGTTTTGCCCTTATTATTTATATCAATTCTGTTGATATTTACTTTAGTTATGTCAATTATGGTTCTTTTAGAGTTTTGGTTCTAATATTTTTATTTGGTGTAATTTATTAAAGGGATGGTCTATCATCACCATAATTTCCTATTAATTATTTACTACTTTTATAGCATCATGATAAGAATTCTACAAGTTTAAGAAAAAAAATTTAAATCTATTCCTCTGTACTTTCACTAATTTTCATTAAATTTTTATCTAGATAAACCAATAACTGGTATTAGATACGGCTCGTGATTATGTTATATACAATAATTGTCTC
>LNSY01385970.1:0-10668 GCA_002024485.1 Artocarpus camansi
CTATAAAATAGAGTTATTTTACTACATTTTTATGTGTAAAATTGGCTTTGTTATCAAGATTTTTAATTTATTTTAATTTATTTTGTTTTGTTTTAATTAATTTTGTTTTATTTTAGTTTTTAATTTATTTTGTTGTATTTTGAATTAATTTGTAAATAATTTTAATGTATTGTAAATATTTTCTCCCCCTTTATATTCCTTAAGTGTGTATTTAATTAGGAAAGACATGGGGTAAAATTGTTGTTAAAAATTTATTAGATTTGAATTTGGAAAAGAAAAGAAAAAGAAAATCAAATTTATTTCAGCTTTTTAATCGTGGCTGTCGAAAGCATCTTGTGGACGGATGGAATCAAGCGCATGCATCTCCAGCCTGGAGGAGAGGAGAGTGAACGACAGCCTCTACAAGAAGCACAGTCATGTGGGTCCCACATGAACAGAAGGGTCTCAGCCCTCCCAGCCAATCAACAAGGTGCGTGCACTCCACATGTGCATTTCAGTGCATCCAACGAGGAAGGAAGGGAACCTGTCAAATTTTTGTGTCTTTTTTGTTCTATTTAGTAAATAAATTTAAATTAATAATTTAATTTGAGTTATTATGATTAAAATTATTATTTGAGTTAGTAATTTTTGTTATTTGAATTAATATTTAGATATACATTAAAGTTTTAATCTGAATATGGAATAAAATTAAAATTTATGTTTAAAGAAGTAGTGAAAATAGTTTTTGATTTATCAAGAAATCTAATTAAATCTTAATATTAATGATCCTAAAAATATGTAATATGGATCTTAATTTATTTTTCTCTTCACTAGAAACACAGTGAAAAAAGAATCATCACTATTGGATAATAAATAAAGAAGTTATGATTTTTTTCTCAAATATTGGAGAGAATTTTTGTTTTTAGTATAGCAAAGATATTCAAGTATAAAAAATTTAAAGGGAGTTAAAACTCTATAAACTTAAAGTCTTGATACTCAAAGGATTTAGATTTTAGAGGGAAACAAACACATATTCAAAGAATTCTTAATACTCAAATCTAAATTTGAGTTTAAAGAATCCAAAAGTTCTTGAAACAAACCAACAACAAATTTGGCTAAAATAAATTAAAAAAAAAAGAGAAGATCCAATAGTAAAGTGACACTTGGTGAGTACTCTAAAAGCTGAACCAAAACAGATTTTTGCTCTCCAATTACATTCAATTTTGTTGCATGTTTTGCTGAACCACTCAACAAGCACTCATTTTTGGAGGATGAATCATCGACCATTGTTAGAATTTTTTATTTAGAAGTTCAGCATTTCCGAGGCTATAAATAGCCAGTTCCTTGGAAGGACGTTGAGGAGCACCCCTGAATTCTGAATTCACTCTTCATTTTAGAGTGCATCTTAGCTCTTAGGATTTTAGAACGAAAAAAAAAAAGAAAAAAAAGGAGTGCAATAAAAAAAACTTTTGTAATTTTTTTAGTAAGTTATTTTCTATTGCAATTTCATTGCAACATCTAATAGGAGGAGGAGTGAAACTGTTTGAAGGAAGGACTCAATAAATTTATTTTGCCAAACAATTTCATCTAAACCTTTCTCTTATTTTATCATTGTTATAATGCATGCATTATTGTGTGTTGTTGCTATTACTTTTGTTATTATGAACCAATTTTCTTTACGTTGAAATTATGACGCAGCTAAATTATGAATATTTTATTTAGTTAAATTATGTTATTCTGATTTTTATATTTACGTTGAGCATTTATTTTTGAACTTAATGTATCAAAAACCTAATCAACTTTTGAATGAATTAAGGATCAAATTGAAACCGAGAGGAGATATTTATGACTTAGCTTATTAAAATAAATGCTATAATTCTAGAAGAGGATAAAGATATAACTTTCTGCTTTATGTGGTCATTTTAGAATTACCATAAAACTTAATGAACTTAGGAATAATAAATTCACATAGAAATATACCGTATATTTATGCTTAAGTATATCTTGTGTATAACTAGAGAAATAATACATAAAACAATAAGGAATTCGACTATCAACATAATATAAGAAATCATAATAATATGTTTAATTAAATAACACACCAAATTAATTAATTGGGTTATTTATGAAAACGCACTAAATTTTGAAATTTTTAGAACAATATCCTCTAATTTAAGGCAGGCAAAATAAAATAATAAAGATAGATAAGCTCAAGTCGGGTTCTACCGGACCCACTTTCGTGCACACACATAGTACCAACAATAAATAAATTACAACCATAGTCTAAAACGAGAAAGGTAGAATTTAAAATATTACATGCCTGGATTTAATAAGCAGATGACCTAAACTAAATTTCTACAACTCACGAGTCCGTCCAGTAGTCTCTCAATTGGTCCTATGCTGGAATCCACCTAGCGGGGGGAAAATTTTAAAACAAATAAAACTACGTGCGGAATGCTCAATAGGTCTAGAGCTTTGAAAAATATTTGAACATAAGAATCAACCATGGCATAAGAATTATAAAACATAGTAATTGACGTTTATTAGATTCATTCTTACCATTTAGTTCAATTATTCATCCAGAAACAGTCATAGTATTTTATCTTGGGCAAACTAATAGTATCACCACCGTAATGGCCCAGCTGGGCTTCGGGATTTGCCACTTCGCTCTTTACACAACCTGATCTCTGAGTATGACATCATGCCTATAAGTATATCATTCCAAACAGTGCATACGACACATTCAATATTATATCATTATTTAAGTCTCATCTTAAAGAGTATTCTCATTTACATTTATTATTTTGTTCATTATGGTCATTTCATTATTCAATAGTCATGGAAATAATTGATAAATTCCTTTAAAACATTTTTGAGGCAAACATTTTGTGGCCAAAACCTTTTTAAAATCATGGCTAAGAAAGAAGAGGGACTAGAGTCCTACCTTGTTATCTCATACAATAGTACAAGCACTACAGTCTTGACCTGCTATACGCTAGCTCCACGGAACTATAAACAACCTTAGATATGAACTAAACCCATCAATATCTAACTTAGAATATTCTACCGTACTATACTAACTCATGGTGTCTTAGTGTGCCGTTCATATTAACAAAATCATGCCATAAGGTTAAAGTCTCTATCTATGCTTTAAATAGTAAAAATTGATAAAACTGAGTCATTCTTTAAAAGTTTGGTCGGCCTGTGGAATATCCTGGTCTGGCCTATGAAACAGCTTTGCTCGGCCTACCAATGATTTGGGTCTAGCCTGCCGAACTCGCTTAAGTTTGGCCAACCAAAGATATGAATTTGGCCTGCCGAGCTTATGAATACGGCCTACCGAAGTTGAAGTTTGGTTTGCCAATTTGTCAAAATTTGAAAAATTCCAGATTTCAAGCCTTAGCTTCCCCAAGCTCAAATCTCATTTTAAACCTTTTTTTTTACAGTTCCTAGAGCATGGATTGTACTTAAATATGATAGAATAACACAATAGAACTTATTTAAAGACATTTAAACAATTTTTCACAAAGATTTTCAAACAAATCCAAAAATAGAAAAATAGAAAAACTTAATTTAGTTCGATTTTTGTTCAATCAAGGTTAGATTTAGGATAATTTGGATGCTACAAACTTAGATTGATGGTTTTCTAAGCTTAGAAAAACTCATATTACAATATGCAAGAAAGATTGAAAATTTTGAAACTAAACTTTGAAATTTCAAATTTCAAAAGAGAGGGAAAATAAACTAACCTCAATGGGCATTTTTGAGCTGATTTGAGGGGCCTTCAACCTTTTGTCTTGGCCTCCAAAGTGACTAGGAAATCAGGAAGGGAAAGAGAAGAGAGTGACAGGAGAAAGACAGAAAAGAAGAGAAAGAGAGAGAGAAGAGAGAGAGATGAATGAAGTGAGGGGAAGGAGAGGGAAATAAATAGAGGGAGCAGCTGGTTTGAGAAAACCATGGGCTACATCTAGTTTTCACGAGCAAACTTCAAGTTATTTAAATTTTCAGCAAAAAGGGGACTTATGTGGAACTTGGTAAATTATTTTGTTTCAAAATTTAGAATAAAAAATAAAAATAATTAACACTGAGATCAATTGGAAAGTACTACAAAATAATTAAATTAAGTTCAAATTATATTAAGGCACACTAATTCACTATTTTACGCACTAATCATACTTAATTTTTTTTTTTTGGTATTGCAACTCTCCATCCGTAAAAGAAATTTCGTTCTCGAGAAATCACCTCAAAAACAAAATAAATGTGGGTATAACACTTGCATTGTTGATTCTAATTCCGAAGTCACTTTATCAATCCCATGGTGTTGCTACACTACTTTCACTAACGGTATATCATGGTGTCTTAAACTTAATACCTTTTGATCGATAATCTGGACTGGCACCTTTTTGTAGGTTGTCTTCCTAGATCGATATATCATGAAATGAAACAATCTTGCTTAGCTTGGGTGGGCATTTTTGAAGCATCGACACATGGAATATATCATAGACATGAGAGAGCTTGGGAGGAAGGTTGAGTCGATAAGCGACCACACCAACACAATGAATAATCTCAAACAGTCCAGTGTACCTCGACGTAAGTTTCCCACTTACACCAAAACGCATTATACCTTTGCATGGTGCAACCTTTAAGAGAACAAAATCTTCTACTTCAATTTCCAAAGGTTGGCGTCTCCTATTAGCATACTCTTTTGCCTACTTTGAGCCATTTTCAACTGATTATAAATCACAGCGACTTTCTAGTTACTTTCATGGATCTCATTAGGTCTGAGAACAATCTTGTCCTTTGGTTCTGTCCAACACATTGGCGATCTACAGGGTCACCCATAGAGTGCCTCGAATGGTGCTATACCAATACTTGCTTGGTAACTATTGTCGTATGCGAATTTTGTGAGGTGCAAGTGCTTCTTCCAATTCCCACCAAAATTTAGGACACACGCACATAACATATCCTCAAGAATCTAAATAACTCGCTTGGATTGCCCGTTGGTCTGAGGATGAAAAGTGGAGTTGAAATATAAATCTATGCCTAAGGCTTCTTAGAAACTCCTCCAATACTTGGTGTTAAACTTGGTATCTCTATCAGAAGTGATCGATAATGGAACTCTTGTAACCTCACTATATTTTCAAGATATAATTCTCCAAGAACTTTCCTCGAACACGTCGATCTAAAAGGTATGAAATTGGATGATTTTGTCAATTTGTCAATAACAACCTAAATTGCATCGTGCTTGTGCTCTGTCTTTGGCAATCTGGTGAGAAAATCCATCGTAACATGCTCTCACTTCCACCCTAGAATAGAAAGCAGCTGAAGCTATCCAGCGGGCTTCTGATGCTTAACTTTCACCAAAAGACAAGTCATACACTTGGCGATGTACTTGAAGACATCCTTTCTCATACCTCTCTACCAGTATTGCCTCTTTAAATCATAATACATTTTTATGCTCCCCGAATGAATAGAAATTTGAGACTTCTGAACTTCATCCATTACAACATTTTTCACTTCCTAAATTGCAGGCATTGCCAAGTGTTCTCTAAATACAATGACTCATCTGTGTGCATTTTTCATTCTTCAAGTTGTTCTTCATTCTAAATCCATGTCCATTTTCCCTGTAAATATTGATCCTGCCACTAGTTTTGCTTCACCATTTGAATGAGCACAAGGGTAGACTCCATAGATATACCAAAATCAAATCAAAATCTTCATAATACCATAGCCCATATTCACTTATGGTAGCATTTCTCTTTCAATCCTCAAGAGCTAAGCATTCAAGAATTCCAAAAGACTTCCTACTGAGCGCGTCCGCAACCACATTGGCCTTTCCTAGATGACACTTCAACGTGAAATTGTAGTCTTCGATATACTCCATCCATCTTTGTTGCCTTAAATTTAAATTCCTTTAAGTTAACAAATACTTTAAACTTTTGTGATCTAAGAAAATCTAGAAGGTTGCCCCAACAGCTCCAAATCTTTAGCGCATGAATTAATGCAGCAAGCTCTAAATCATAGGTGGAGTAGTTCTACTCGTGAGTCCTTAGCTGTCATGATCCATAATCCATGACTCGTCTATGTTGCATCAGCATGCATCTGAGTCCTAATCCTGATGCATCCGTGTTGACCTCGTAAGGCTCGTCACTACTCGGCATGATTCGCACTAATGTTGTCGTCAACTGGTTCTTCAATTCCTAAAAGGCATACTCATATTCTACATCCCAGTCAAATCAAATGTTTTTCTTGATTAATCACGTCAAAGGTGTAGCTATCTTTGAGAAATCCTACATGCATTTCCTATAGTATCCAGCAAATCGTAAGAAGCCACGAAACTCGGCTACATTCCTCAATCGTTCACATTACACTATTGCTTCTATCTTGGATGGATCCATTGAAATACCCTGCTCTAAGATGACTTGTCTCAAAAAATTAACCTTGGTCAACCAAAATTCATACTTTTCCTTCTTGGTACATCTAGTGCTCTTGTAGAGTTTGAAGCACAATCCTCAGATGTTGCTCATGCTCTTCCCAGGTCTTAGAGTAGATCAATATGTCATCAATGAACATGATCATAAATTGATCTAAATAAGGCCTAAAAATCATATTCATTAAATCCATGAAAGCTACAAGAGCATTCATTAACCCAAACGGCATCACCAAAAAATTAAAATGTCGATACTGGGTCTTGAAAGCTATCTTGGGGATATCTTTTTCCTTAATCCTAAGTTGATATGCAAATCTATCCTCAACAAATATCGAGAACCTCCTAACTGATTAAATAACTCATTAATTCTTGGTAACGGATACTTATTGTTCACGATAACTGACTCAGCTATTGTTAATCAATGCACAATCAAAGAGCACTATCATGTTTCTTGGCAAACAAAATTGGCACACCCCACAGTGACATACTATTCTAAATATACCCCTTATTCGCAATTTCTTGAAGTTGCTTCCTTAGTTATTTCATCTTTGCTAACACCATTCGATATGGTGCTATAGAAATTAGAGTGTTCCAATGAAGTAACTCAATATCGAACTCAATATTCCAGTGTGATGGTAATCTAAGTAACTCGTCAAGGAAGACATTATCGAACTCATCAACCACCAGTATCGCTACATTTCTCCTTGCTATACTAGATTCTTCTTCTAGATTCAAAAGGAGCGCATAACAAACCAGATTTCTTTGTCCTCTGAGACATGTCTTTATGAGTCGTCCACTTATCACTCAGTCATTAGCACCTTGGTAAGTGATCATCGTTCCCCTATTAGTCAATCTACTAGAGCATTATACCTAGACAGCCAATTTTATCTTAAGATTACAACATAGGAACTCATGGGGATTATAATCAAATCACTTTTCAAAATCTCACCCTCAATCATTATCTAATAAGACTTACATATGCAATTTACATACACTTGCCCCAAGGGTGAGGTAATTATTAAAGGCTCAACAAATTCCTCTATTTCTAATCCTAAGGCATGTACAAATAAACTTAAAACGAGAGAATGAGTGGCATTAGTATCGAATAAAACATAACCATACTGTCAACTACTGCTTTGTTGGTTTGAGTATCTAAACTCTCTAAAGTCATGATGTGAACTTGAACTGGAGCCTTTCCTTTTCCCTTGTTAGTGTTGCTAGGTCTAGGGCATCGATTGATACTATTACGGTGGAGGAGACTACACACTCATTATACCAAGTGCTCTATACTGTGTGGCATTCCTTTGCAAATTCTACAATTGATATCCTTGCACTAGGTAATGCATCTGTAGAAGAGTAAACTGGTGAAACTACAGCTAAGGAATTTGTTGAGGCTGAGGCTAAGCGAAAAACTAAGATAGGGGTTGACAAATTACACCTTCTACAATCTGAGATCCTTTCTGAGCACTCCTCATTGGGCAATTCATCTTGATGTGTCCCAACTATTGGCAATAGCGAAATGAAAGTAGTAAGAATTACTGCATCCATTACATGATGAACTACTACTCCCACTATTAATGTTACCCCGCTAATTTCTCCCCTGAGCTTGATAGTTGTTATTACCTCTTCTGTTGCTCCTTTGAGGTCCTCCAAAAGTCCTTGCATGGTTCTCATAGTAGGTGTTGTAATCGCTTTCCACTAATAAGGCCAATGATACCAACTCACCATAATTTCAAATTTTTAATGCCACCAAATGTCGTCAGATGGATCCCTTAAGTCCTTCTTGAAACCTAATGCACTTTTCCTATTTAGACGCCATGGCAAATGGAGCAAACCTAGCCAATTCAGTGAACTTTGCCTTGTACTCCTGAACCGTCAAATCACCTTGTTCTAATTTGTAGAATTTGGCATTCTTCTGGTCCATATATCCTTATGGAAAGTAACACTCATAGAATAACTGTTTAAACTGTCCCAATCAATATTCTTGTTGTTTTCCATACATTTTACCTATTTCCACCAGGTGTTTACACTTCCTTCTAATTTATAAGCCACAAATTCCACTCGATACTCTGTTGGTACACCAAGGGTATCCAAATGCTTCATCACTGAGTCTAACCAATATTCAGCTACCTACGGATCTCCATTTCCATCAAAAGTTGGGATAGATGCACATTGAAACTCCATGAAATACTCATGTCAAGGACTTGCCTCAAAATCCTCAGGTCTAGCTTTCACTACCATTTGTCAAAAAGCAACAAGCATAGCCCTCATAATTCACAGGACTCACATCAGCAACAGCTGAGCAACGCCTAGGTGTCATTCTCTCAATTTTGAAAACAAAATTAGACTATTAATGGTTTCTCATTGTCATATCTATGTGTGCATAATTCTCAAGGTTCAAAATCTAGGGCTCTGATACCATTTTGTCACAAACCCCGATCCAAGTGGTGACAAGGCAGTTTAATTAAGTTAATTAAACTAATCAATTTAAACACACCAAATTAATTAATTGGGTTATTTATAAAAACATGCTAAATTTTAAAATTTTTAGAACAATATCCTCTAATTTAAAGTAGGTAAAATAAAATAATAAAGAAAGATAAGTTCAAGTCAGGCCCCGCCATACCCATTTTCATACACACATATAGTACCGACAATAAATAAATTGCAACCATAGTCCAATACAGGAAAGGTAGAATTTAAAATATTACATGCCTTGATTTAATAAGTAGATTAAAAACCTAAACAAAATTTCTACAACTCACGAGTCTGTCCAGTACCAATCAATCCTATGCTAGAACTCACCTAGCAAGGGGGAAATTTTAAAACAAATAAAACTATGAGCAAAAGGCTTAGTAGGTTAAAGCATTGAAAAATATTTAATTTGAAAATAAGAATCAACCATAGCATAAGAATTATAAAACACAGTAATTAAAGTTTATTAGATTCACTCTTACCATTTAGTTCAATTATTCATCTGGAAACAGTTATAGTATCTTATCTTAGGTAAACCAAAAGTATCACCACCATAGTAGCCTAACTAGATTTTAGGATCTGCCCCCAAGGTCACTTTCTACATGATCCGATCTCTAAGTACGACATCATGCCTATAGGCATATCATTCCAAATGGTACATACGACATGTCCAGTATTATATCATTATTTAAGTCTCAACTTACCGAGTATTCTCATTTACATTTATTATTCTGTTCATTTCATTATTCAACAATTATGAAAATAACAGATAAATTCCTTTAAAATAGTTTTCAGGAAAACATTTGTGGCCCAAACCTTTTTTAAATCATGGCTAACAAAGAAGAAGGACTAGAGTCCTACCTGGTTATCCCATACAAGAGTTTAAGCACCGCAGTTCTGACCCACTATATGCTAGCTCCACGAAACCATGAACAACCTTAGATATGAACTAAACCCATCAACATCTAACTTAGATTATTCTACCATACTATACTAACTCATGTTGTCTTATTGTGCCATTTATATTCACAAAATCATGCCATAAGGTTAAAGTCTCTATCCATGCTTTAAATAAAGAAAACTAGTGAAAATCAATCATTTTTCTAAAGTTTGGTCGACCTGTCGAATTTCCTAGTCCAGTCAGCCAAACTGCCCTTTTCGGCCTACTGACCATCTGGGTTCGGCCTACTGAACTCACTAGAGTTTGGCTGATTGAAAATATGAATTTAGCTTGCCGAACTTATGAATCCGGCCTACTGAAGTTCAAGTTCGGCCTATAAATCTATTGAAATCTAGAAAATTTTATATTTCAAGCATCGGCTTCCCCAAGCTCAAATCTCATAATAGAACTTCTTTATACACCTTTCAACAAGTTTTCAAAAAGATTTTCAAAGATTCTAAAAATAAAAAAAATAGAAAAACTTGATTTAGCTCAATTTTTGTTCAATCAAGGTTAGATTCATAATGATTTGGATGCTACAAACTTAGATTGAAGGTTTTCTATGCTTAGAGAAACTTGGATTACAATATGCAGGAAAGATTGAAAATTTTTAAACTAAACTTTGAAATTTGAAATTTCAAAAGAGAGGGAGAATAAACTAACCTCAATGGGCATTTTTGAGTTGATTTGATGGTTCTTTAACCTTGTTTCTTAGCCTCCAAAGAGGCTGGGAAATCAGGGAAAGGGAGCGAGAAGAGAGTGATGGGAGAAAGAGGGAAAAGAAGAGAAAGAGAGAGAGATGAATGAAGTGAGGGGAAGGAGAGGGAAATAAATAGAGGGAGCA
>LNSY01385977.1:0-10594 GCA_002024485.1 Artocarpus camansi
TTTCCTTAAACTTTTTATACATTTTTTCGTCTTATCCCTAAAAAAATCAATTTTCTTTATTTTTTATAATCTTTAGGTTTATAATAAAATAATTTTTTTATAATTGAATTATGCTTTATTAGAATTAATTATTTTTGGTTTTGTTGTGATTTACTTGTTTTTGTTTTGCTGAGATTGAATTGTGCTTTTAATTATTTTGTTTGGTTGTGATTATTTTGTGTGATTAACAATGTAGATTCAAAGTTATATGTGTCTGGATGTGGACTTTTTTGGACTATGTAATTTTAATCTTTGTATTTTATCTTATTTTGAATATAGTTGTTATTTTTAGAAAAAAAAGAGGAAGAAAAAAAAACATGTATCTTTCATTAGTTGCAAGTGAGTGAAATTTATTTAAACTCACTTTTAAAGTTAAAGAAGTGTAAAATTACCATTTCTAATTGTATAAAAAACTCAAAACATTTTTAATAGATGCAAGCATTTTTTACATTTTAAACAAAATTATTGGTCTACTAACGTTCAACCCTTATGGTCAACTAACATAAGATGTCTCTTTGTAATTTTTTGAATAGTCATAAGATGTAGGTGTGATTAGTTTTGGCCTAAAAGTATCTCTATAATTTAAGTAAAATATAAGAGATATGAGTCTAATTTACCTTATTTTAAATTGGAAAAGAGGAAAATAAACCATATATATAATCAAAAAGAAAAGAAAGGGAAATAGCCATATAAGAGGGAAATGATGTGAATAAATGGGCTACTTTATGCTGACAGCAATTGAGTACTTTCTTTTTTTTCTTTTTTGGTTACTTGTGCGTTGCATGTGAAACAAGACAATTTTAATTAGACAATTGAGTACTGTCTATCATATGCTAATTATTCACGTTTAAAAACTTGTTTTATTTTATTTCATATTTCTATCACTTAATATTTTTATTTAAATTAAATTTTTGGTAATTTATTTTACTATTTTAATTATTTTACCATTTTATTTACATTACACCATTTATTCACAACCTTTTCTATTTATTTCTGAAATCCCCCAAGTTTTGATTGCAAAACAACTCCTCACGCCCTTGCTTAGAATTCACTTGAACTCTCAGACTTGGTTTTGCTACTTCCTAATTCTGGTGGAGAAGACACCACTCCAAAGTTCTAATTAAAAGGCCAGCACCAATGCAGAAATTTTCCCAGCTTTCCTTCTCTTCCTTCCTCTCATGCTACCCTCTTTGATTTTCTCTTCCTGACCATTTCAAAACTCAAATAAAAAAAAAGTAACTCTTTTATCAAGTTTAGACAGAGGAGACATTACAAATTCAAGCTCCAAATAAGCTATAATATAAGGTTAGAACAACTAAAATAATTTAGCTTTCTTTTATAAATTTTTATCTTTGATTTTGTATTCATATTCGTGTTTCAAGACCTGGATATGGCATGATTATGATCAGTTCATATACTTGAGATTTTAATGTCAAACTTGAGTTGCATGTCAAGAATCTGAACATGAATTTGTATTATCTATAACACCCGAATATTTTTACTACATTAAAAATGCAATAACTTAAATATTATATTAAGACAAAAGTACAGTTTAAGAAAAATACTCTATAATAATATGAAAAATTATACAATATTAAAATAATACAGTGTAAAAAAGTACATTGATAGAGTTATGTAGGATAAAAATTACACTATAAAAGTAATGTAGTGTAAGAATTTGACTATTTAAGGTTAAGTAGTACATAAATTGGATTGTTTAAGTTAAAGCAGTTTCGAAATAATACTGTTTGGAGAATACAGATGAATAAAGAATGCTGAAGCAATATAAAAAATAAACCGACAGTATAAAAAAATACTGTCAGTATAAATTTAAACTGTACAAGTTAGATAATATTAGAATTTTATTATGTGATGATGAAAATAAGTATGGGAGGTTGTGAGACTTTATAAATTATATAGAATAGAATATCGATGGTATAGAAAAAATACTGTCAGTATAAATTTAAATTGTGTAAAAAAAATGGACACTTTAAAGAATTTGATTGGACTACAATATCTCCTAATGTGGTCCAATCTTTAAGAGCCACATTAGGGCTAAACATCATTAAGTGGTGACTCACCACTTTAACTCAAATGAAAACAAGCTTAGTTGAAAGCTTAAATACGCCAAATTTTCTTTATTTTCTTCCTCCATCTCCCACTGCAGCCATAGGTGGCGTCCTTTAAAAATTTTTCAAGCTCAAATCTTGACAAATTTGCCCCACTCAAGTTTCAAGAATTGAAGTTCAAGAGGTTCCATCTATTTTTAAGGTAAAATCCAAACTTTTCTTATGGTGAACAAGGGTCTTGTTCAAGTTTTGATGAAATTTTTTATGATGAGGTATGGGCTTGATGTCAAGGAAATTTGGAAGCTCTCAAGTGCTAGAAAGTGAGGCCAACCACCTTGCATGGATTAGGTAAAATCATAGTGTTTTTAATTAAGCTAAAGTTTATGCTTCAATATGCATATCGAGTGTTTGACGAAATGTTTTGGTCTATGGCATGATTGGTTTATGCTTTGTATTGATGGTGGTGATGAAAGAAAGCAAGAAAGTAAGGATTTTGGTGAAATTCCAAAAGGGACTAAATGCAAAGAAAAGTGTATTATTGACAGATTTAAAAATCAGCCAAAAAGTCCTCATAAAAGTTGAAATTTTGACAAGAAAGTTAAAATACAAAAGTTATAGAGCGCATAGAAACTATTAGCACAACATGGACAGTTTTCCAAAATTCTGCTGGGTTTAGGAGTTATGAATTTTACAAAATTTTCGGCACAAAATTTCAAGAAATAAAAACGTTATGAAAAGTTTAGAATTCAACCAAAGAGCTTTTGTAAGTTTTGTTTCTTGCAAAAAACTGAACGTTATGGTATAAATTGGTCGCTTTTGGTTCTGGGGACAAAAATGTAAATATTTTTGTGTCTCTAGCCAAAACCATAAAATTGTATGAAACTAGGTGTTCACCGAGAAATGTTGAGTTTCATGCTACTATAGGCAATAAGTAATTATAGATGCTAAGTATTAAAGGATTCAAAGTTTAGTTAAGGAAAGAATGAAAGAAAAACATTACAGGCAAAGTGGTCATTTTACAAAAAAAGTCCAAAACGGACCCGAAACGCCCGATATTACAAACATTACAGGAAAAATACTCCTTAGCAGGAATTTTTTTTGTAAGATGTAAGAAATGAGAAGCAAAAGATAAACAAAAAGTTTAATAAGTTACAAAGACGAAAAACCCGATATGGGTAAAACGTCATTTTTAATAAAACGTTAAAGCAGAGTTGAACACTCTAAACTAGCAAAACACTCTTAGACTAAAAATGTCCCGTATTTTATTAGGTAACAAAACTACTAGTGAGATGGGAAGTTTAACTAAGGTCACTTACGAACAAAAGTAACCCAGTAGGTTACAAAGTCAAGTAAATAAAAAAGGTAACGTGGTGAGTTACAAGGTTAATGGGAAAGGTGACCCCAATGGGTTGCAAAGTTAAGTGAAAGAAGGGTAAACAGATAGGGTACCGAGTTAAGTAAAACGGAACTTGTGTTTAATGTTTAAGTTATGTTATCAATCAAGTAGATTGATAATATGAAAAGTTAACTGATAAGTTGGTTGTCATTTGATCAGGACACAGAAGCCGATGAATGAAAGAAAAAGGAATAGAATAAGGAATGCTAAAGCTTAGTCCAAGTAAGTTCAAATCTTACCAACAGCATGAAATAAATGATTTTTAAATATTTATGTGTATGTTTATAAATGAGTCTGCCATTTTTATGCAAGTTACTTTTAAAGTATGTTTGCATTCGTTATGCAAAAATTTTAAAGTTCAAAAGAATATTTGCAATGAATTTGCAATTACTATGTTTAAAGTGTATTTGCTTTTGATATGCATAATGCTTTTAAAAGTTCAAGGTATGATTTTTAATGTATTAAAAGCATGTTTACATGTGTTATGCTTATGAATTAGAGTTTAAGTTATGATATGCAACATGTCTACATTTGCCAAGCTAAATGCTTAAAATGCTAAGTTATAGCACTATAAAGTGTAAGCAATTGTTATGCTTACCAAGTTAAAAAAGAAGGTAAGAGTGAAGATAATAAAAAGAAAATGTCGTAGCAGCCTCCTTGTTGTGAGGTATTGAAAGTAAAGTTAAAGTTGTAATCTCCTAGATGTAAGGTACACAAGTGGAGTTAAAGTTTGATCTCCTAGATCTGAGGTACATAACCTTAGTGTTTGATTGTCTCAAGTCTTCCGCAAGGGAAGCATAATGTTTATGATCTCACGATTAATGATATTGGTACAAGCACTAAAATAGGATAAGGAAAGTTAAGGAACAAAGATAAAAGTTAAAGTAAGAAATAAATATTTATAAGATATTCATAAATGAATTATCATAAATGAGCATAAATAGAATCATGCATATTGATTATGCTTGTATTGCTTGCCATTAAATGTTTATGTGTTATATTTATGAAAAGCATTATGAGGACTGTTTTTTGTTAAATGATTATGAAAAACATTTTTTTTTTATATTTTCAAGAAAAGGTTTATGAAGGACACTTTAAGGAAAATGTTACAAAAAGATGTTTTACGAAGAATGTTTATAAAAAAAAGTTTCAGAAATGCTTTATGAAAAATGTTTACGCAAAATGTTTCAGAAATGTTTTATAAAAAACGTTTATGAAAAATGTTTTTAGAAATGTTTATAAAAAACATTTTTTGAAAAAAGTTTTAAGAGAAAGGTTTTTATGATAGAAATTTTTAAAGCATGTTTAAATAATTTGTGAGATTATGTTTGAATTTATTAAGCAAAAGCTCATTAAAAGTTTCTTTATGATGCAGGTAGTCCCACGGGTAATCAGTAGGAACTGTTTGGGGAGCTTGGTACTGCGGAGGATAGATGCGGATATTTGAGTATGGATACCACTACGGTATGCTTTTACTAATCAAAAGAAATGTTGTTCACTATTTGATATGGTATTTTCAAAGTTTTAAGACAATTAGAGTTTTCAGATGTGTTTTTAAAGTTTAAGTCATATTTTGTGAAATGTTTTATATAATTATAACGCTAACTTTAAAGCTATGTTTCAGCAAATGTTTCTTTTTAAGTTTTAAAAAACAATTTTTGATTGGTTTTAAGATATGTATTTTACAAAATGTTTTATATAATTATAAAGTGAAGTTTTTAGTTATGATGTTATAAATATTTCTTGTTAAATTTTAAGAAACAATTTGAAATGGTTTTAAAGGCAAGTGTTGAGCGAGGTCTCAACTTAAATGTTGACAGAGGTCGCAACAGTTTTTAAGTACGTTTTAAAGAATGTTTAAAGAAAAAACAATTATTTTAGCATTTTTCTTACAAGTAAGTAAGATTAATGTTTAAAAAATAATGTTCAAGGAAGTTAAGTAACTGCCCAAAAAGACGGGTCATCATATTATCTATGTCTGAGCACGTTGAAAAATCATGGGGTATGATTAGTCCAAGATTTTGATGCTTATATAAACATGTTTTTGTTTCTAAATCCCATATGATTCGAGTTTAGACTTGTTGTTGTCATACTATGTGATGCCCCTAAGCTAGTAGGTCATTTATCAATTTAGTCATATACGACTAACTTAGAAAGCGCTACTTCTCATAGATTTTTTCAAATAAATTAAATATTGAATCGAATAACTATACGCAATGGAATTATCAAAATCACAATTATTATACAAAATCTAAAGTAATCTAAATACTAAAACATCAAAAGCATAATAGCCTAATTATGGGACTGCAACTTCATTTTTTTTTATGGAACTTTACATACCTTACTCAGTTAACTTTTGTTCACGCCTAATAAATAACTTGACTAACCTGAGAAACTAAAATGAGCTAAATGCCTAGTAAGTAGAAACTATATAATTTAATGCAGTGGCATCATGTATTGGCTTGTAAAATTTTACATTGTACCTGCTATATCATAAAAACGTTTAATGTGCGCATAGTTATATGCACCAAGAGTCGCCCGCCTAAGCCTATTATAAGCATGTTTGTACAGTAACGAACCTTCACCTAGCAATAGTACCTCAGGCTATCCTATGAGACACTATAGTCTCTTGATCCTAGAAACTAGAAAGAGCTCCAAAATATTGGTCCCAAGCTCTCTCATGAAACCACTTGAGTCCCATGCTATCTCATGGAATTTAATTAAGATTACTTACAAGCTAACTACGCAGCACACATACAAATAACCTCTTTCTCATAGTATGATGATTTTCTTCAAGGAACTATTACATGTGCCTTTATGCCAAGTAATATAGTAAGCCAAATATGTTACATTAACAATCTTATGATGCAGTTATAATGAATTTATACTGATCTTGTGTCGAAACAAATAGTACATAGTGGAAGGCGTCATTGTCCTCGTTGAGCTGAATATGCTAGGAAGCCTTTATTAACAATTATAGCCTGATGTTACTATATACACTTAACAACTTCATTACATGACTTACGTGAATTCTAAGATAGACATAAATGGCTCTGTACATCAAGTTCTCTGTATGCTCACACAGCAAGACAACAAAATATTTTAAATTATCGTATTGCATACACAGGTATACATAGTGGTGTCAAACAAAAACATACACGAACTTATATGCCAATGTAAAAAAAAAAAAAATGATGAAAACAACAACAACAATAATATTAATTTAGTCGTCACAAATTTGTGTCAATTAACTTTTTCCCAATATAACAAAGTCAACTCATATATGCATCATGTGATGGTATTACTTTACTAATTGATAAACATGTACTGTTCATCAATAAACAAGCAAAACCTTCTGGACATATATGTGTGTGTGTATTATAAACTAGGGAAGATAAAAAAGCTAGCATCAATAACAAAAGTTCATGTAGTTTAATTGAAATTATAGATGTCTTATCCTCCGTCGAGTGAAGAAAATATTGCTACCTATCGGAAATTTAACATCCATATAATACGCAGTACAAATAATACGAATAAGGCAACATATAAAAGAAACCAATATCCAAGTGACTTATCTAACCAATATAAGATACTAAGGCTTCAAGTTTCAATTATATACGTATGTCTTTTTCACACATACATATACATGTATATGTAGATCGAGGACATCAAAAGAACTTGTAGACCTTGGATCTAAAGAAAAAACCATTATAGGACACATCAGTGAGCCTATATGTATAATTATATATATGTATGAGAGAAACAGAAAGTGAATTGTATGATATATAAATATATATATATATGCATGAAAAGACTCATCCTGAATTATTGTAAAATGAAGTAAAATGGAGTTTGTTAGTCTTGTTGGAGCTCTAACAGAGAACCAAGCTTTAGCTAGAATTAGGAGATGAGAGTTTAGCAAGGATGAGTGGGAAGAGAGTTGTCATACGATGGTAAAGTGAATTCAAATTCCCACGCATATATAAAGGAAACCCAGTTGAAAAACCAACTTAAACTTCAGTAATTATCCTCACTGTCATTTCCTTTTTTTAAATGTATAAAGATATCTGAAATGATAAAAGATTATTGATATTATATAAACTAACCAATGAAACTTTTAATAATATTGCATGATAAAAGTAACAGATGGTTAATATTTAGCTTGTACAGTAATTCAATAAAAATATTCAAATAATTTGAACAACATAGAAAATATTTAAACTAAAGTAAAATTATAAAAATTATTTATTCTAGCATTTCGGGCTTCGTTTATAAAGAACTGTGCCTTCACACTGCACCAAATAACTTAAAATTCAAATTATTAAAAATTAAGCATCTCAGTAGTAATTATAGATGCAATGCAAACATGTTATTATTGGTTAAATTTGTATATGAGAATTATGGGCATCACATACTTTTTCCTATTTTAAACAAAAGTGAGTTTTTGATGATCAAATAATGCAAGTGGATTAAAAACTTGTAAAAAAATGATTTTATTAGACTCATATAATGTTGTAGAATCCATATTGTATGTTTTAAAATCTAATCTGATTAGAACTGATGAGAGCTTAGATTGAACTCGGGTACTCGAAAACATAGCAAGCTGGAGTGACAGCTTTGTCATGTAGCAATCGACCGACGTCAACATATCTCGATCGACAGGCATGCTACAAAGATGTGGCGGTCCACTGCCAGCTCTAAGAATTGTTGTTTTAACAGCGCGAGCCCCTCTACACTTGTTTCTGTATTTTAAATAGGTCCTTAGCTCTTTTTACTACCAGAAACAATGAAAATTGTATTTAAAACATGTTTGTGTTTGTTCACGTGTGTGAGAAATTGTTGTGACCTGTTGCTGCCTTAGTGGAGCAAACCTGTTGCTGTGCGGAACAAAGTCACGAGGAGTGCTTCATAACTTAAGACATTGGGGTTGGATTGTTATCTCTTTTTCCCTCACAGCCATGATTTTAAGTTATTTAACCTTGAAAAGGTATTATTAAAAGTTTTAAGAATTGAGTCTACAAGTTAGATCATTTTCAAACGTTTTGAAAATATGAGTTTTAAAGGACATATAATAAACAACAAATTAATGTCTTGGGATGAGATTTCTCTGAGTGAGACAGCGTTTTAAACAATTTTCAAACACTAATCGGCGTGAGATATTCTAGTTTTAGGATACACAAAGGGCGACCTACACGATAGGTCCCAAAATCCAACATGTGCTACTTCATTTTCAAATTTCATGTAATTCGGGTTTGAACTTGTTCTTGTTATACTTTTTCCTATTTTGAACAAAAGTGAGTTTTTTTATGATCAAGTAATGCAAGTGGATTATAAACATGTAAAAAAATAACTTTATTAGATTTATATAATGTTTTAGAATCCATATTGCAAGTTTTAAATACACCTAAACTGATTTGAGCAGATGAGAGTTTGGATTGAACTCGAGGACTCAGAAATAAAGTAGGTTGGAGTAATGGCATCGCAACGTAGATTTTGACCAGAATCAACATATCCCGGTAGATCGCCATGCTTGCACGCCGTGGTGGCCGATCGACGGTAGTGTACCCCAGTCAATCGGCCATCTCTGTTGGTTGTTGTTTAAGAAATCCCAGCCCTCTACACTTGTTTTCGCATTTTAAATAGATTCTTACCTCTTTTTAAGACCAAAAACAATGGAAATTGTATCTAAAACATGTTCATATTTGTTCATATGATTATTAGTTTTGAAATCATAAAAATGGCATACTAAGAACAATGAAAGCATACTAATCGGTAGTTTTTTAATTTCAATATTAGGATGTTCATTATATGAGATATTGTCGTGAGTGTTCACTGCCTTAGTGGGGCAAATATGTTGCCATGAGGAACAGAGTCGGAAGGACTGCTCTATAGCTTAAGACATTGAGGTAGGATTTTTGTCTCCTTTTCCTTCACAGTCATAATATCAAGCTATTTGGCCTTAAAAATGTATTCTTAAAAATTTTAAGAATTGAGTTTACACGTAAAATATTTTAAAAAGTTTTGAAAATATAATTTTTAAAGTATAATTAATAAATAAAAGATCAATATCTTGGGTGAGACAATGTTTGAAATGGCTTTCAAATACTAATCAGCATGAGATTCTTCGGTTAATTAAATTTTAAATATATTATGCCATAGAGTTCAGGTTGTGTATAAGACGACCTAAGGCACAAATCCCAAAACCCTATAGAACCACTTTTGTGGTGATTTCAAGCCTTACAAATACGTAAATATTTATTTATGATTTTTGATAAATCATATTATGCTTTTTCGTAAGCTCTTATTTTAATTTTATTTAATTCATTTTATCATTTAAGCCGGTTGCTTTGTTATTAAATTCTTATTTACTTTATTTTTTTAATGCTATAATTCTACTAAGCTCTTCGCTCATAGTTTTGTACTTGTTTCTCCTTTAAATTCCCTCAGGAGGAACTTAATTCACTATGGAGTAAATTGATACTAGATAGCTTGTGGAGTTTGTGAGCTAAGTTATCTATTTGTGTTTTCCATTAAGGCATGTAATAATCTAATTGTTTTCATGCACTTTCAGTATTTCTCTCTATTGGATTGTGGTTTGAATATCTTTTTTTTCCTTTTGTCTTAATTATGTATGCATGTACTACGTGGTTTAGTGAGACCTGGACTGTGCCTTTATGAAGTTTTAAATCAATATGTTATTTTAGTGTTTTTCATTCCAAATTTATTTTCATTATTTCTTTTGCATTATTGGCGAAGTTGGTCATTTAATATGAGATGATTTAAATATGTTTTAAGAATATGCTAATATACTTTCACTAAATTTTCCAAAAATAATGTTGCAAATTTGGTGTTTAAATTTAATTTTAATCAATTATTTTAATTTAACCATCACGTCACCAACACTGGTTTTGAGGCATGTACAAAATGTGCTTTTCTTAAAATATTATTTGCCAGACTTGATTGAGATTGCTTATGAGAATATCACTGCAAATTTTTTTAGGATATGACGAGCATGTTTTACGTATCTCTGCACTAAGCAATAATGAAGAAACACAAAGAAATATAAAACATTTTTTTTTTAAGAAAGAGA
>LNSY01386044.1:0-11773 GCA_002024485.1 Artocarpus camansi
AGAGAGAGAGAGAGAGTCTCTCAGAGGGGTTTCACTAGGATTACGTTTTTTTTTTCTTTCCTTTTTCTCTTGATTCATTTTTTTTGAGTTAGAAGTTTTTACTTTAACACTACTTCACACTCGGATTGGAAAAGGTGACCAATAGGGCACTAGAAACTGGTTTAAAAGTGAATTCAATACCAATGTTGACGAGAAGATCAATAATTGTATCTTGAGCCTGTAAGCTGAAGGCAACGATTTACTTACATATTAGAAGTTTACTTTTCAACGTCAAGGTGCTGATTTTTCTTCCCTTGAGGAACTTGTGTTTCATATAATTTTATGTATTCATTTTATTTTGTCAAAACAATATAAATATCCGGACGTTTGGTGGCAAAAGTAAATTTACTTTTGTATTTCTCCCTTGTCGAGCTCTGTTGTTGGTTACCCTCTTTGTGACCGTGTTGGAAGCACAGTCGGAAAACAAGAACAGGCTCATTGAAATAAGGGCAAATCAGATTATTGATACCTGTGGTTTCAAACTTGCCCTCTATTTTGAAAACTACATTTTTACGTTGCGTTAATAAATTTCTTGCAATTTTGGATTTAGATTAGGTTATTAAAGGCTATTTCACTTGTACACCATCAAAAGCATGCCTTTATGTTAGATCCAATTCTTAACGGATGTAGCTTGTCATGAGAACCAAACAGCACCTAAGAGCCAACCACCACAAATGCCGAGCTCAACAAAACTCTGCTGCTTTAGTGCTGCCTCGCATGGTGCTTCCCTCATGGGTAGTTTTTGCGTCAGAACACAAGAAAACTCCCTTGCACAGATCCAACACGTGTCTAGCACCAACCATGCAAGCTCCCTCAAGCGGACTTGGAGCAAGACAGTGAGGAGAGATTGCCTTACCAAATCTACCATGAGGCTCGTTGGCATTATGTGAGTTCTCCAGCATTTGACCCCACACATTTTACACACTAACATTACAAAGAACGGAGGAGAAAGAAAGGTGATAGGTTTTCATGTTGTATTTGGTTTCAATTTGAGGTATTATATGTGTCCGGTATTATGAATATCACGAAACCCTAAAGCTTGATCGGAACCAACGTTTACAAGGGTACTTTAGGATTTAAGATATCTTCCTCAGTTTATTTCATTCGTCCAATAAGGTAACGTCGAAACCAATAGTTCAAATGTGAATTGTGAATAGTGTAGCTATAGTTTTTCAGAAATAAAAAGTGAATTCATTAAAACGTGGAACTATATATATTTCTCATTGAAGTAATGACTCCAACCTTGATATCAATTTTTTAAAGGTAAAAATCGTGTGTTTCTTTATGATTAAGGATAAATTAGCATGAACATTAGCATATAGGGTGCCTGTAACCTGTTACCTGCAAAATATTATTCGATTTACAACTTGCACACAAACATTGAGATTCGTATTGGGAACCTGTCATTTTTGTGGTACTCACGAATTGGTACAGAAAATTCAAATCAATGCCAAAAGAATCAAGTTGGTTAGTACCAACAAAAAAGTATTAAATAGTTAATAGCAATTACAAGGCCATGTTTGGTCCGTAGATTCAAATTGTGTTGATTTATGCTTTTTGATTTGAATTGAAAAATATCAACTGTGTTATTCAAAATGCAACCCAAACTAGCATTTGGTATAAATCTAAATAGACAACAAAATCCAAATTTGTGTTAGTATAGTACTAAAAATAGGTGTTTCAAATAAAAAAAAAATTTAAATTACGAAAAATAAAAACATGTAAAATTTTTTATAATATTATAAACCTAACAAAAGATTGAAAATTAATAAGTGGAAAAATGGAAGCACAGTCTAAAAGTTCCTTATGGAGTTTGCTACAATGTTTCCAGCGGAGGGCCTTTATTTTCCTATTGTGCTTTTGTTGCCAATCACGGCAATAAAGAAGATTTGGCTCTCTTTTGAATGAACGCATGGAGTATATGGCTTAATAGGAATTCCCACACATTTGAAGGTAAGATGCTATCAGCTAAGGAAGTAGTTGAGAGGGCTGGGCGGATATATGGTGATTACTTAGTATGTGAACTGTTAGGGAATAAGGCGCCTCCTAATTCTAAGAACACTAAGAACGAATGATTGCGAAAAAAAGAAAAAAAGAAAAAGAACACCAAATTTTTATACAGGTTCGTCCAAATTTGAGATTACGTCATGTTTTTCTACCGTTACAAATTCCATTATGATGAAGGAGATGATTATAGATTACAAGAGAAATTTCTATTACACACACTCAATTGTGTTTTCCAAATATCTCTTCTACCTAGCACCATCTGTGGGAATTTTTTTCAACTTTCTCAACAATGGAGCTCTCACACTCACAAAATAATGCCACTCACAACTCTAGCTGTCTTATCCCCATGTAAATACCCTCAAAGAAGAGTAAAAAATAACAACTATTAAGAAACCTTAGCAGTCACAAGTTTCCCTTATGTGTTGTTTTTTGCTGGATGTTGATTACTGCCTTAAAATCGCACAAGACAAGTCCTTGGAGCCACGACGCCTGAAACTGGTGCTGCGATGCTCTCTTGCTGGCACAACAATGCTCAATCTTGGTGCTGTGGTGCTGGTTTGTTGCCTGTGGGCGCTGAAACGCCCAGACGCTACTTTTCCTCTCTTTTTTCTTTTCTTTGATGGGTTGATGATTAGGATCCACCTACAACAATCTCCCACTTGGAGACTAATCAATTACCACGTCTCCAAATGCAGCAGTAACAACTTCTCACATCTTAAGGAGAAGTTTAACTGAAGTTGTGCAAAACTTCAGTTTCTCAATTAGAACAGTTTTGGTGAGCATAACTGCTGGATTCTGACTCCCAAGAATCTTCTCAAGCTTTAACACCCCATCTTCCAAAGCTGATATGACGAAGTGATAACATAACTGTATATGCTTTGTTCTAGCATGAAATGTAGGATTTTTCGTCAAGTGAATGACACTCTGATTGTCACTACGTAGTACACTCCTTTTTTGCTTGTGATCCAGTTCTTCCAAAAATAACTGCAACCAAATCATTTCCTTGCTTGCTTCTGTCATTGCCACATACTCTGCTTTAGTTATAGAGAGTACAACTATCTTTTGTAGTTTCGAGACCCAACTAACTGCTGTGCCACCCATTGTATAAATATAGCAGGTGGTACTCTTTCTACCATCAGTCTCTCCAGCGATATCAGCATCTACACAAACTTGTCATTTCAAGTCTAACTTCTTGAAACACGATGCTAAACTTGTAGTATCTCTCAGATATCTAAAAATCAATTTCACTGCCTCCCAATGTTGTTTGCCTGGTTTATTCATGTACCTACTTCCAACTCCCATTGCATGTGCAATGTTTGATTTGGTACAAACCATGGCATATATGAGACTGCCTATTGCAGAAGCATAAGGCACTTTAGCCATGTGGTCTTGTTCTTGTTCTGTGGTTGGTGATTAGTCCTTTGACAACTTGAAGTGACTAGCCAAAGGAGTAGTCGCAGGGTTCGCATTACCTATGTTGAATCTATTAAGCACCTTTTTAACATATTCTTTATGTAACAGTTTCAAACCACTACTGTTCTTTGTTATTTTTATTCTGAGGATTTGTTTTATAACACCTAAATCCTTAATCATAAACTCCTTAGACAGCTCTTTCTTCAGCTTGTCAATCTCTTATTTATATCCTCTTATTATCAGCATATCATCAACATATACCAACTATATAATATAAGAGTCACCAAGGTTCTTCACATAACAATAGTGATCTCCTTGACACCTCAAGAAACCATTGCTACACAAAAAGCTATCAAACTTCTTGTACCATTGTTTGGGAGCTTGTTTAAGGCCATACAAGCTTTTTTGAAGTTTGCACACCATGTTTTCCTTACACTGTACTTCGAAACCTTGTGGCTGCTTGATGTAAACTTCCTCCTCCAAATCACCATGGAGAAAGTGTGCCTTAACATCCAACTATTCCAAGAACAAGTCTTCGTTTGCCACTAGCGCAAGTATCCTTTTAATCGTGGTTAATTTTACCATCGGAGAAAAAATCTCATTGAAGTCAATACCTTTTTTTTGTTGGAATTTTTGCACTATGAGCCTTGCCTTACCCTGTTTGCTACCATTTTTTTTCATTTTTTATCCAGTATACCCATTTGTTGTGCAAAGATTTTTGACCCTTTAGTAACTTTGCTAGTTGCCATGTCTGATTGGACATGAAATAATCTATCTTATCCCTCATGGCTAACTCCCACTTGACCAAATCTTTAGTCTGCACGGCTTCATCATAACTCTTTAGGTCACCTTTGTCAGTCAACAAAATATAATCCAGTGAAAGGGAGTATCTCTACGGCAGTTTGATGGTCTTGCTGGAACTCCTGACTGGAGTTGTAAGAGTGCTCTGGTTTCCTTCTGGAGCTATATTTTCTTGGTCTTTAACTTTTGAATTTTGCACTTCCATGTCAAGAAGATCATTTAATGGAATCACCTCAGGCTTCTTATCTTCAAAAATTATACTTCTAGAGTCATTGTTGTCTCTATCCTTGTATAGAACACTTTCATTGAAGATCACATCATTGCTCTTGATAATCTTCTGATTTTGGTCATCCCAGAAATGATAACCAAACTCAAGTCCACCATAGCCAACCAGAAAACATTTTTTAGATTTTGCATCAAGTTTACTTCTAGCAGTAGAATCAATATGAACATAGGAAACATAACCAAATACTTTCAAGTAAGAGAGGTCAACCTTTTTGCCGCTCCAAACTTCTTCCGGTAGCTTGAACTTCAATGGTATGGATGGACTTCTGTTGATTAGATAAGCTATGGTGTTGATTGCCTCAGCCTAAAATGACTTTCGTAGTCCCACATGCAACCTCATACTTCTAGCACGCTCGTTCAGAGTTCTGTTCATCCTCTCAGCTATGTCGTTCTGTTGTGGTTCCCCTGGAATAGTTTTCTTCATCTTTATTCCATCCTCAGTATAATACCGCTTAAAATCATCATCTATGTACTCTCCTATATTGTCAGACTGTAATCACTTCACCTTCAAATCTGTCTCATTCTCCACCATAGCTCTTTATCTTTTGAAAGCATCAAAGACATTAGATTCATTTTTTAAAAAGTAAACCTATACCTTCTTGCTTGAGTCATCATTAAAAGTCACATAGTAATTAATACCACCAAGGGAAGTCATTGTCAAAGGTCCTCACACATTAGTGTGAATTAACTCCAACTTCCTAGACTTAGGCTTTCTGTTTATCTTTGAGAAACTGACTCTCTTGCTTGTCAAAGATGTAGGCTTTACACAAACTGTGATCAATAGTTTTTAATCTCGACAGTTTTCCTTTATTGTAAAGCACCTTTATTTCTTTTTCACTCATATGTCCAAGTCTATGATGCCATAGCTTAGTATTAGCAGTAAAGTCAACAACTGCTATGGTATCTTTGTAACTGGAATTAATATAGAGAGTTCCAGCTTTACGTCCCCGAGCAACGACCATAGCTTCCCTTGTAACTTTCTAACCTCCATAATTGAAGGTCACATTATATCCTTTGTCGTTAAATTGCCTTACCGAAATCAAGTAGCGCATTAATTTGGGTACATGTCTCACTTTTTGAATCTTTCATGTAGACTCATTAGGCATTTTCAAACTGACATCTCCAATGCTAATGATATCCAAAGGTTTACCATTAGCAAGGTAAACTTTACCATGATTTTTGGCAACATAATTCCCTAAGACTTCACGATGTGCAGTAGTGTGAAATGATGCTCCTGAGTCTATCACCCATGAATCAAGGGAATTGTTAACAGACAAGAGTAAGGCATCTTGTGCCTCTTTAGTAGCGACGTTTGTGGCGTCATTATTTTTGTCTTCATTGTTCTTCGAAGCTTTGCAATTCTTTTTCAAGTGGCTAGTCTTTTCACAGTTCCAACACTCCACATTCCTATCATTTCTTAACTTGCTTCTCCCATTTCTCAACTTACCTCTTTCGCCATTATCCTTGTTGGAATGCCTTTCAAGTTTGTCGCCTTTATTCTCAACATTAAGGGCCGAGTTTGATGTTGAAGCTCACCAGAATCCTTTCTACGAACTTCTTCTGCAAAAATAAAATTTTTGACATCAACAAATTTCAGTTTTCCATTCCCAATCAAATTAGTAATGGCCACCCTCATGTGTTCCCAACTACTTGGTAACGAGGCCAAAAGGATTAGGGCATTAATCTCATCATCAAATTTAATCTCCACCGAGACCAATTGATTTAGAATGGTATTGAAATTATTTATATGCTCTACCGCCTAGGCACCTTCAGGCATTTTTAAATTAAAGAGCTTTTTTCATGAGGTGTGCCTTGTTATTGGCTAAGGGCATCTCATACATGTTTGACGAAGCCTTCATCATCCTTGTTGCGGTCTTCTCTTTCGCTACGTTGTGGGCCACGTTCTTTGATAAGGTCAAATGGATCACACCCAACACTTGTCTGTCAACAAGAGCTCACTCCTCATTCTTCATGCTTTCAAACTTATTACCCAAGGACAAGTGTAGTTTTTTGCTATAGAGGTAGTCTTCCATTTACATCCTCCAATAGAAAAAATCTGAGCTATTAAATTTGATGATACCGGTAGCGGACCCTTCTTCTTTCGTTATCATTCTTGACTAGAACCTTCATTGTGATACCAATTGTTAGGGAGTAAAGTGCCTCCTAATTCTAAGAACATCAAGAGCAAATGATTGTAGAAAAAAGAAAAGAAGAAAAAGAACACCAAATATTTATACAAGTTTGTCTAAAATTAAGACTATGTCTTGTTTCTGTCGCTCTGGATTTCACTATGATGAAGAAGATAATTATAAATTACAATAGAAATTTCTATCACACACTCAGTTGTGTTTTCTAAATCTCTCTTTTACGTAACACTCTTTGTGGGAATTTTCTTCAACTCTCTCAACAATAAGGCTCTCACACTAATGTCATACACAACCCTAGCCTTCTTATCCCTATTTAAATACTTTTAAAAAAGAGTAAAAAATAGCAACTATTGAGAAACCATAGCAGTCACACGTTTTCCTTTTGTGTTATTTTTCGCTAGATGTTGATTATTGCCTTAAAATCGCACAAGACAAGTAGTTGGCGCTGCGACGCCTGAAATAGTGTTGCGGCGCTCTCTTGCTGGCATCGTGGTGCTTAATTTTGGCGCTGTAGTGCCTAGACGCTGCATTTTCTCTCTTTTTTCTTTTTTTTGTTGGGTTGATGATTAGGCTCCACCTGTAACATGAACAAATTGATAAGAAACATAATCCTCCAGACACTCTTCCTAAAAGTGGATGGACTCTTCCTAGTGGAAATACCGTCAAAATAAATGTCAACACAGCAGTTTTACCTCACTTGGGTCATATGGGGTTTGAAGTGGTGGCCAGGAACATTGATAGGACTATAGTTGGAGCGGCAATAGTAAAACTTTTGGCCCGCTTTTCTCCGTATATAGCTAAGTGCTTCGCCATAAAAGAAGGGGTGGCTTATGTTAGACGTCAAGGCTTTGAGGTGTGGATTGTAGAATTAGACGTCATCAATGTTGTTCATGCTATCAAAAATCCTATCATTCAATCGATCAAGACCAATGTGGTTGAAGATGTCAGAAGTATCCTCATTGAAGCTCGTTGTGGTTTTTGCTGCTGCACTTCTCGCGAAGGGAATCACGCAGCCTATATGTTGGCTAATCATGCCTTACTAAGTTCTTGTGATTTTTTTGTCTAATTATTTACCATCTTTTATCCGTCAATGTATACGCAATGACCTGATCAATGCTTAACAATATTCGTCAATTTCATTTCAAAAATAATAAAAAAATTACTTTGATTATTGTCGATGAATTGAGGATTAGATAATAACATTTTATTATGATGATTTAGTATGTAAATTTGTTATGAGTGACACGCCTTGCAGTTACAGCGTGCCGAAAATATATTTTTTAATTGTTTTCTTAAAGTTTGTATTTTTTTTTTTATTTTGAGTAAAGCTACATAGTTGTATTTTTTTTTTATTAAATAAGAGTTATTTTATTTTTATATATTTATCTAACTTTGAATTTGTAATTAATCATTTTTCTTAATCTTGAAGACTCTAAACTAAATTTGATTTATTTTTGAAATTTTTATTGGGCGCAACTACATTTTTTCAAATGTTTAGATTTTCAAGATATTCAAAATATTTTTCACTTTAGCCATTCTCTTGTTTTGTTGTTATGATCTTAGAGTAGGAGGAGCCCTTTATAATGTCTAAGCTCTTTGGAGAAAAGTTCTCGAGAACAAGATTCTAAGCTTCGATTGATTTTTGGTTTTCCTCACCCTCTAGTCATCTCCAGTATGAGGTTCTTGATTATTTCTCTTTGTGAAGCTCAAGCAATCAACAAATGGGGTAGAATGCAAGCAAAAGGAAGCTTTAAAAAGAGTTTAACCAAATAAAATGCTTCCTATTTACTATATTCGGAGGCATGGGAAGTAGTAGATTTTCTCTCTAGCATAGTTTGTCTATTTATGATAATGTTAAGTTGTGTAGATTTTGGAGAGGAAAATGTTGTTCGAGATGTCAGCACATTTATTTGGTGGATTGAATTTAGAATTTTGGACTTAGAGTTGAGTCAAGATTCCAATACGCATTTGGTTGAACCAAATATTTAAATCTCAATTTGAATCTCAATTGAGTTTTGAGTGCAAAATTATAAGATTTAAATATAAATGGTACAGTGCAAGAATTTTTTTCTCTACATTTCTTTCTCTTATACTATGAAGAAAAAAATATCACAATTTCTTTGTTTTATATTTGATTAAGACGATTTTTGTTTCATTGCATTCACAATGAAGAGAGAAATAAATCATTGTCTTTATTGCCTATTAAAATACGTCATAAACATTAAGGCTTTGTAAGATTTGTTAGTAAATGATGAATAAACTTTTTTCTACTGTCTATCAAACACAAATGTCTTAATTTAGGCTTTTGAGCTCTTGATAGAAGGGGAATTTATCTTTTAAGTTGCTCAAAAAGTCTAGAATTTGGCTCCATGATTTTGAGATACAAATGATAAGAATGTGGACTTTTGGGCTAGTTTCTTTACCACAAATCCATCCTATCCTTTGAAGTGGGATTAAAAATTAGGGTATATAAGTCTAGAGATCTTTGATCTTTAACATTATAACAGGTCTTTGAACTAATTTAATAGGCTAAAATAGTCTTTAAACTTTTAAAATTGTAATAATTTGGTTCTTAAATTAATTTAATAAGATAAAATAATAATGACCGACGTGGTAGCACTATGATGGCATAATGCCGTAGTGTGGCTAGTTAGGTGAGGTAACTAGTGGAGCAGCTAGAGGTAGTTTTGTTGCAAAGTGGGAGTAGCAAGGGGAGACGCGAGGTCAGTGCCATGAAGAGTTATTGTAAGGTGAAGGCTATTGTGATGTTTTTCATTCAAATTTAATAGTTACTAACAAATAGGATTGATTTTACTATTAAATATTAATTCAAAGATTATTTTAGTCCATTAAATTAGTTTAAGGATAATAGCAAAAAAAAAAAAAAGTTCAAGGGTCAAGTTTTACAATATTAAAAGTTCAAAGACTATTTTAACTTATTAATTATTTTCTTAATCAAATTATCATAATATTAAGATTTCTGGACCTTTAAAACTATTAACCCTAAAAATTAATTTCAATCAAGAATAAATGTGCCTATTTAATTTTTCACCACGCCGAACTCATACCATAATTTATATGAGTTCCCCAAACGTGCCATGGATCCATGAACAGAGCTAATTGATGTCACGAGACAAAAAGGACTAGTGCCTTGAGAGAAGTAAAAAGCTTGGCGTAAAACATAGGTGTCAACAAAACCAAACTAAGTGTGAACATTATTTTGATTTGGACGAGTTTATCATTGATTGACAATTTCGTTAAGCACTCTTAGTTCTATTTAAAATGTCAATTAACCTTTTTTAATCAAGAACTTAAAAACAAAAATAGAAAAAAATGACAAGAACATGGTCTTTTCATGTTTAAATTGTATTTAGTCCCAAAAAATCTAATTTGATATGTTTTTTTCCCTGCTTAATGTCCGTAACTTTTCTAAATAAAAAACAACTTTTAAATTAACTGCTGTATGTCATTTAAAATTTTTTTCTAATAATTAATTAATCATGGTAGATTGTTATGTTTTTTCTAATTTATTAATTTTCCATCACATATATAATTGGTTTCTAAATTTTTAGAACATGTTCTTTTTATATTTAGATTGTATTTAGTCCCGGAAAGCCTAATTGGATATGTTTTTTCCTTCTTAATGTCCCTAACTTTTCTAAATAAAAAATAACTTTTAAAATAACTGCTATACATCATTTATAAATTTTTTTTCTAATTACTAATTAATCTTGGTAAATCGTTATGTTTTTTCTAATTTATTAATTTCCATCACATATATAATCGGTTCTAAATTTTTAGAACATGTATACATTTCTAATATAAAAAAACCTAAGAAATTTTTTAAAAGTTTACTTTAAAAAAGGACTATTTTTTTACCCATATCTCTCTCTGTCTCCCCCTTTTTTTTTCTCTCTCTCGTTCTTTTTCTTTTTTTACAAAATAATTCGACAATTTTTTTTTGGTTGACGATTGGGCAAAGCGCAAATAAGCAATTTCTTATTATATAGGGGCTACAATAAGAATATAAAAGGTTATGTGGTCTTATCGTAATACATCACTAATAAATGGCCAATACTGTAAAATCGAATAATGAGGATTTCCTCGCAAAACCCTAGACTTGTCTATCATATAAAATCAAAGTGAGACACAACAACAAAAGCCTCACTATCTTCTTCCGCAGAAGTGACGAAGCATACATAGTTTCCTTAAAACCCTAGCTTCTCAATCTCCTCGCTTCATCAACATGGTAAGCGAATCGAGATACTTTCTTTTCGTCGTCTCCTTAGATTTTCTCAACCGTCGATCTGTATCTGTGTATTCTGTTTAGCTTGAAAAGAGATGTTTATGGGGGATCGAAACCTAGGATTTTTGTTTAATTTTTTTTTATTGCAGATCTGGAATGCTATTTTTCTTTCTGATTCTGGTGAAAGATTTTTTGTTTTGATTTTGGGATAAAGTAGTTGCATTTGTAGAGCATTTAAATTTCCAGCGGATTTATAGCTTTTGTAGATTTTTATTTTCTTGCATAACTGTGAGATACTCTTTGTTCTAAGTTCGGATAAATTTTAGATAGTTTTATATTCAGAGTTACATGTGGAATGGTGGCGAAAGTACTATTTTTTTAAGAAGAAAGGGTTAGAAAGTATTGTTAGTAGCTAATTACGTTGTTACAGATAATATAGCTTCCATTTGGTAAATGGATTCGAATTAGATTCGAATTAGTGATCTAATTTAAGTTAGTGTGATTTGAATTAAGATTTGAGTTAGTTATTTGAATTGTTATTCGAATTAATGTTTGAATGTGCGTTTAAGTTTTAGTCTGAGTATAGAATAAAATTAGAATTTGTGTTTGGAAAGGTAGTGAAGATAGTTTTTGATTTGTTAATAAATCTAATAAAATTTTAGCGTTAATAATCTTAAAAAATATGCAATATATTTTGATTTATTCCTCTCTTCACTAGAAATACAGTAAAAAAAGAATCATTTCAATTGGATATTAAATGAAGAAATTATGGTTTTTTTTTCTCAAATATAGGAGAGTGAATCTTAGTTTTACTGTAGCAAAAATATCTAAATAT